>JAWQEG010007293.1:0-22265 GCA_033782935.1 Petrolisthes cinctipes
AGGTAAGATGTTTGGTTTGTTGGTAGGAAGGTAGGTTGGAATTTTGCTGATTGCCCAACTAAGATTACTACACACACAGACACACACACACACAATACATACAGCAGAAAACTATATGATCACACACATAAAACACACACACGAAGAATATAATATACAGCATATGTACACACGGCAAGAAACTATATTATCAAACACACACACACACACACACACACACACACACACACACACACACACACACACACACGAAGGATCTAGCAAATACACACAAAAAAAAAATAAATAAATAAATCAAGCACACACACACACACACACACACACACACACACAAAGTATCCAGCATATACACACACAGCAAAGAACTAGAACAACACACACACACACACACACACACACACACACACATACACAACAAGTACCATCACACACACACACACACACACACATACACACACAATACCATCACACACACACACATACACACACAATACCATCACACACACACACACACACACAAACAATAGCGTGGTCAAGGAGTCATAGATTAAATATTTATATGATGGTGTGATGAAATTATCACTACTATACTTATATACTGTATAGACTCACACTATACCACCTACCATACTATACATACCACCACTACTACCAGTACCACCCAACATACCAGTACCACCCAACATACTCCATATACCACTACTACAGGACCACCCAACATACTATACATACCACTACTACCAGTACCACCCAACATACTCCACATACCACTACTACCAGTACCACCCAACATACTATACATACCACTACTACTACTACCAGTACCACCCAACATACTATACATACCACCACTACTATCAGGACCACCCAACATACTCCACATACCACTACTACCACCACCACCACCACCCAACATACTGCAACATAACTCCACTAACACCCAACATACTCCACCACCATCACCACCATTAATTAATAATAAAAAAATAATAAAAAAACAGGGGGATAGTACCCTTTTGATAATTCTGGAGTAAATGATTCCTCCAAACCATTCCAAGCAACAAAACACCATTATTTTTGTTCATAATTATGGTCCTGATTCGTGGCAGCATATAACTTTGGAGGAATCAATTCACCAAGAAAAAAAATTAAGGACCTCTGTGATGTTGTTGTCAGAACATTGGAGGTAAACGAGTCCTTCAAATATTGCCACGAAACACACACACACACACACACACACACACTTTTAGATTAATGGAAAAGGGCTTGTTTCGTGGCATAGTCAGGAGGAATCAAAAGCCTCCAATTATCATACACGTTCACAGGGCTTCCTTGTTGGTGAATTGGAAGGTCTGTGATTCCTCCAAGCTATGCTATGTAACAGATCTCCAATTCTAGTACAGTCGCAATCTAAAATTTGTATCCAAGTCTTGTTGAAGTTTCGAATCATTTGACGTACTAGTGAACCAATTACAACGCTTAATACTCGATCGATCAGGCTATTCGAAGCAAGCCTGGATACATATTTTGGATTGCGAGTGTACCACTGAGGGCGTCTATTTCCTGGCATAGTTTGGAGGCATCAGCAGTAGCCTTTCAATTTACCAACAAGAGAATAACCTCCCTTAAATCAGTTTGACGCCGAGTAAGAGCACACAGCACAACACATATGAAAAAGCCTCCATCCATAGAACACACACAATGTAAACAAACACACACGAGTAAGAACACACAGCACAACACACATCCATAGAACACACACAATCACAATCTCAATGTAAACACACAGTCATAATGTTATCACACACATACAACAAACACAACAGAACACACGGCTGCCATTACACTCACGGTGGTTCTGCTTGCCTGGGCTAGAAGACTGGAAGAAGATTTTGTGCTTTATACCTCTCGACTCATAATGTTGGTCATTAAAAGGCAGTCAGTGTTGTTACAGCAACATACAAGGTTGCAACTTGCAAGCTTCGCTCTTACAGCCGGGTACCTAATTACTGCTACTGTAGGTGAACAGGGACATACTGTACGGGGCTAGGAAAATAACCATTACACCTTCAGCACACCCTGGGAGACTGAAACGGTATTCAGAAAACATTTCAGGCTCGTTCGCAGCCAAAGTGTTTGAGGCTCATTGTTTTCCAGCAGTGGACCATTTATTTCCTTCTCTTATATGTATATACACTGGGGGTCAATCATTCCATCCTGATCCGAGATATAATATGAATTCCTATATCAGCTGTGGTTTGAATTAAAGTGTTTCGGAAGAAGGGAGATGCGAAGTTGGAAGTAGTTCATATTGTTTTGTGAATCTTTATATCAATAGTGGTTCGAAAAAAGGCTTATATTTTATTTTACACTCTCAGTCAGAAATTGTGTCCAGATCCCTTGGCAAGATGAATCGCAACTAGTCGAGCTTTGATGATTCGAACAACTGTTGTTCGAACCTTCAAAGCTTGGCTGCTTGCGATTCATCTTGCCAGGGGATCTGGACATAACTTCTGACCGCGAGTGTACAGGTAAAGAGGAGGCCCAGTGTGATGGGGAGAGGAGGGAGGTATGTGGTGGTCTCACACACACACACACACACACACACATTTCATACAGGCTTCAGGACTTGTGTTGTATTATACAGGGGAGGTGAAGGAAGCACAGTGATGGAGAAAGGAGGGAAACGTGTGGTGGTGACGTGGGTAAAACGCAGTGGTGGAGTGAAAGCCAAACAGGTGAAGAGAGCACTGAAGGACCTGGCCAAGGAAACAAATAGTGTGGTTCCTCAAGGTGGTACTCTATACTCCATCTGTGAACACTATGATACCTACCAAACTGGAGGTGAGATGCATATAACAGTACAATATATTACAATTATTATTATTATTATTATTATTATTATTATTATTATTATTATTATTATTATTATTATTATTATTATTGTTATTGTTATTGTTATTGTTATTGTTATTATTATTATTATTATTATTATTATTATTATTATTATTATTATTATTATTATTATTATTATTATTATTATTATTATTATTATTATTATTATTATTATTATTATTATTATTATTATTATTATTATAGCTCCACATTGGAACATATCATTATTATATTATCATCAGCACAATATAGATTAATGGTGTCTGTAATCTATATACTGTAATGTATAGTGTTTATTCTGCATCAATCCAGACCTGTACTTACTAACCAGAATATCATATACACCATCCATCCTCATCCATCCATCGGAGTGAAAATAAAATGATGATTCCTCTAATACACTATAAATTATAATCACTGTCACTCCCTTCCTAACACAGAAAATAATTACAATACACTGTCCCCATCCCTTCCTCTAGACCTGTACCCATTGCTTCATCTGAGTGCTATATAGTAGTATGGTGTTGTGGTAAGCTGACCCTCTTACTAATATAAAATAAAATTCTGATACATAAAATTCTAATACAGTGTCCCCATCCATCCCTCTTACTAACACAACATCCCTCTAGGTCTGTACCCGTTACTTCACCTGAGTGCCAGTAGTGGTGTTGTGGGTAAGATGAACAACAGTCAATCCTTCCTCGACCCCTTGGTGTTGGGACCTCTCAACATTGTAGAACAGGGTATGTGAACTGCATTGACTTATACTACACAATTATATATTATACTCAATTAATTTTAATTAAGGTGGTAGTACAGTATTGGTAAATCTGGAGCAACTGCTGATTTCTCCAAACTATTCCAAGCAACAACATATATGCAGGAAAGAAACTAGACAGAGCCATCACAGATACCTGCCCAGGATGCAACACAGCACCCCATTCTATTAAACACATCATGGAAGACTGCAACGAACACAACGACACTCGCCAACAACACAAGATACACTCACTGAGGGCACTGTGGGAAAGCCCGGTTCAAGCCATAGCCTTCCTCAAGAACTCGGGGCTGTTCGGCCAGACAGCTTGAGGAACTTCAACAACATATATGCAGGTCAACATTATTATTATGTTTGTTTCCTAGCATCATACATACTATGGAGGAATCAAGGAACTCCAATGTAACCAAAGTGTATTAATTATTAATACAACCTTAATTAATGATCTCGTTCTTGTGTTGTCATTCGTGTGGATTCTGGTGTTGTTGTTGTACCAATCTTTCCTTGTTTTCTTCACACAGGACTATTCGAGGAGGTGGCAACAGTGAGGCCATCCCAACCCTCAGCAGCCTCCAACAACACCAACAACAACAATAATACTGTCCTTGTGGTGTCAGCCTTTAAGAGCATCGAGGCTACACCCAGCCCTAAACTACTCAAGGAATGGAAGGTTAGTTAGTAGGAGTTGAGAATTAAGGGACCTTGTGATGTAGTCAGAAAATTAGAGGTAAGAGAGTCCTTCAAATATTGCCACCACGAAACACCACCTATATGGATGGAGCGTGTTTCGTGGCATGGTCAGGAGGAATCAGAAGCCTCGAATTTTCATACACGATCACAAGGTCCTTAAGGGGAGATTACTATTCTATTGTTGGTGAATTGGAAGGTCTCTGATTCCTCCAAACTAGGCCACGAAACAAGATCCCCTCTTAGCATTAGTAAGGGCGTCTGTTTTATGGTATAGTGAGAAGGAATCGGAGGTCTTCCAATTTGCCAACAAAAGAATATCTCCCCTTAAGGACCCTGTCTGTGATGTAGTCAGGATATTGGAGGTAAATGAGTCCTTCAAACATTGCCACGAAATACCACCATCTCTATAGAAAGAGCTTGTTTCGTGGCATAATTATAGGAGGAAATTAAGATGTTTGTTTTCCCTTTTCGTTGCCTGGTGAAGAATTGGACAGGTGCCCGGGCCCTCCTTCAAGACATGATGCTCGCGGAACTCCAGTGTGTGTGTATCAAGTTCCTGTTCAAAGTGGCACCGCAGGAGGAGAACGAGGGAGGGTTCTACTACATGCTACTGACGGAGGTGGGTGTGTTGTCAAGGGGCGTGAGTATACTGCCTGGGGAAACAGAGAGAGAGGAAGGGCAGCAAGCAAGCAAGCAAGCAAGCAAGCACCGGGGGGGGAAATAGGAAGGAAAGGAGGGACAGAGGAAGAATGAAGGAAGGAGGGAAGAGGAGGAGACAGAGAGGAGGGACAGCAAGTAAGAAATGGGAAAAAAATTAATTAAGTTCAGGAGGGAGAGCAAGCACAGGAAAAAAAAAATAATTAAGGACAGGAGGGACAGCAAGCACAGGAAAAAAAATTAAGGAAAGAAGGGACATCAAGCACGAAGAAAAACAAGGAAAGGAGGGACAGCCGAAGAATGGATGAATGAAAAGGAAAATATATTAATGATGAAAGGAGGAAGCAGGAGGGACAGCAAGAACGGGAGGAAATAGGGAGGAAAGGAGGGACAACTGAAGCATGGATGAATGGAAAGGGAAGGAATGAAGGAAGAGGAGGAGACAGAGAGGAGGGACAGAAAACAAGGAGGAAATAGATTTAATTAAGGGGATGGTGCATTTGAGTGCCTTGATTCCTCCAAAGTATACCATGCGGGAAACAGGACCAGATTAACAAAAAATATGATGTTCTAGTTGTTGCTTGGAAAAATATAGTTTGGAGGAATCGGTTGCTGCATATTTACCAACACTGTAATTCCCCCTTAAAGGAAAGGAGAAACAGCAGAAGAATGAATAAATGAATGAATGAAAAAGGGAAGGAATGAAGGAAGACCGTGCTAGGCTAGGATGAAGGAGGAGAAAATAGAGAGGAGGAATAGCAATTAGCACGGAGGTAAAAGAATTAATTAATTAAGGCGATTTCTGGATGACAGCCCACCCAAACCATCATGAGGACACACACACACACACACACACACACATTCTTTACACACATACAGGCTTGGTCTACACACACACACATACACACACACATCCACCAATCCATCGTTGCTTCTCTTCCACCAACAGGTCGCCATCCACCAGCCCAGCCATGAAGGGATCCTTGTCGATTTGGTACAGAGGTTCAGAGTGGAGAGATGGTCTGGTTACTCTACTGTGTATCGTAAACATTAACCTGTGTGTGTGTGTGTGTGTGTATGGTCTGGTTACTCTACTGTGTATCGTAAACATTAACCTGTGTGTGTGTGTGTATGGTCAGGTTACTCTACTGTGTATCGTAAACATTAACCTGTGTGTGTGTGTGTATGGTCAGGTTACTCTACTGTGTATCGTAAACATTAACCTGTGTGTGTGTGTGTATGGTCAGGTTACTCTACTGTGTATCGTAAACATTAACCTGTGTGTGTGTGTGTGTGGTCAGGTTATTCTACTGTGTACCGTAAACATTAACCTGTGTGTGTGTGTGTGTGTGTATGTGTGCCGTAAACACTGCTAATCTGAGTGTTTGTGTGTGTGTTCAGAATACTGGATGTGTTTTATATATGGGTTTCATATATATATATATATATGTGTGTGTGTGTGTGTGTGTGTTGCATACATCATAATTATACACTTTATACGTTAATTGCATTATGTATATCGATGTATTTATATATGTTTGTTCATACATTATACTGTTTGTATTAATAAATTTAGTATATACAGTATTACACATTGTAATATATTTGAATATACCTGTTTTCTATTGTATTATGACATGCATTAATAATATATACAACGTAATTATTTATCATGTATACACTTCATACATTGTATTTCCATATATATCGATTTATATAACATGCACTTTTCACACATTTCATTTTTATATCAGTGGATATATATATATATATATATATATATATATATATATATATATATATATATATATATATATATATATATATATATATAACCCTGCTTTTACCCTTATCTAGTTCGGGTGTAGCTCTCGTAAAGAATAATTATCATCCCAAACTATAATTGTAAGCTTTATACAAATTACAACAGGTCCTATACCTTATAATATAACGTTAGTTATCTTACCTAGGGCCAAATCTTGTACCCAACACTCGTATTAACATTATTATTATTATTATTTACACCTTCACTTCAACACCATCAGAAACACCAATAGTTAATTAATCTGTCCCAACTCACAAGTCTTCAGGGATGTTACAATAATGGTTAATATTTGGTTATTGAACTATTTATATTTTATCAGCTGCTACAGATTATTTTAATTTAGTGAGGCTGGTGTTGGTCTGCTTAGATAAATTTCCCTAGTTAATTTCATGATTTTCCCAATATTTCCTCGTTTGACTCCTCCCAAATTCCCTGTTTCGTCCGGTAGAAATTTCCTTGCTTATTACTGATGGTATTGGAGAAATTTGGACTGTGGACTTCAAATTACCCTAAAACAGGAATATTTCTTTGTAACTGGCACCACTGTAAAGATCCAGACAGACAGTGTTCAATGTTTGGTTATTATTATATCGCATTCATAAGTTTATACAGAAATAAGAGAATTGTTGATAAATAATGAATGTTGTGACAGTCATAATATAAGAAAACAAAACAATTATCATTTGTAACTGTTTTTTCTATGACAAACATGTAACGAAAAAAAGAGAATTTATATAAATGTGCGAGGAACAAACTAAACAAATTGAAACACACAAGCAAGGAAGAATAAATGGTAAATATTGAAAGAATTACCGTTATTGCGTACGGGTTTTCTACCTTCATTACCCACTTATTTAGACCATTCTAAGACTATTTTCTTCTATGGCATTTCTTCCGCAAATACCCCATTTCCAAGATAGGGCATATTCAAATGGGGCATTTTGAAATTAACCTGACCTTACCTGACCCCACCTAACCTAACCTAGACCGCATCAGACTACCGGGACCTAACCTGGGCAAATTACTGGGACCTAACCTGAGCAAATTTCCGGGAAATAACCGCGGAAAAGTACAGGAAATGACCGGGGCAAAATACTGGGACCTAGCCGGATCTGGCAACACTGCTACAAAACGGTAATTCTTTCAATAAATACCGAATAAATTAATCAAAATGAAGTAAAAAAAATGGAGGCTATATCCCCAATAAATAACTAAAAATAAAATGGAAGCGCCGTTGCAAAGTCAAATTGCCACCACAGTCGGAACATCAACAAGACAACAACACAACGACGACGACGACTATAGCACAGCTGATTGTTCGGTGTAGCATTATTTGTTGATCTACATAGAAAATCAGAACCATTTTATGATAATTCAGTATCATTAAACACACACACACACACGCACACACAGTAACACACACACACACACAATGCCACAGTAACACACACACACACACACACAATGCCACAGTAACACACACACACACACACAATGCCACAGTAACACACACACGCACACACACACACAGTGCCACAGTAACACACACACACACACACAAACAGTGCCACAGTAACACACACACACACACAATGCCACAGTAACACACACACAGTAACACACACACACACAGTAACACACACACACACACACACAGTGCCACAGTAACACACACACACACACACAATGCCACAGTAACACACACACACACAATGCCACAGTAACACACACACACAATGCCACAGTAACACACAGACACACACACACACACAATGCCACAGTAACACACACACACACACAAACAGTGCCACAGTAACACACACACACAATGCCACAATAACACACACACACACAATAACACACACATACACACAATACCACAATAACACAGACACACACACACAATGCCACAGTAACACACACACATACACACAGTAACACACACACACAATACAACTAACTAATGACAGAGTTACATAGGTATGGTGGTCTGGGTCTGAGTGAGGTCTGGCCAGGGTTATGGGTAGGTCAAGCCAAAACCATTACTGCCCAAACCCTCACCAAGAATAGAATATCTTGCCTGGTGTGGGCCACTCCTGAGGTCACTCCTCCTCTTCTACCGGTAATATATACAGTTTTGTGATATTCGTATCTGTTATAAAATGTCTGTATTAATTAAGGACAAAAAAAGTTTGGTATTTATTGAAAGAATTACCGTTTTGCAGCAGTGTTGTCAGATCCGGCTGGGTCCCAGTATTTTACCCCAGTCATTTATTGTACTTTATCACGATTATTTCCCGGTAGTTTGCCCAGGTTAGGTCCCGGTAGTTTGCCCAGGTTAGGTCCCTGTAGTCTGATGCGGTCTAGGTTAGGTTAGGTTAGGTTAGGTTAGGTTAGGTTAATTTCAAAATGCCCCATTTGAATATGCCCTATCTTGGAAATGGGGCATTTGCAGAGGAAATGCCATAGAAGAAAATAGTCTTAGAATGGTCTAAATAAGTGGGTAATGAAGGTAGAAAAAACGTACGCAATAACGGTAATTCATTCAATATTTACCAAAAGTTTTCTTCAGAAGCTCTGTTACTTTTTCCTTCAACTACTATACTGTAGTTAACTTGTACTGACTTTAATCTTCCTTTTTCTTGATTTGTCCTACATACGGTACTTCCCAAATTATTTGACATACAGTACTGTACAGCAGCAATATGGGTTTGTTGGTCAGAGATTGTTGCTCCCTTGATTAAGAAATGTGAACCATGGGTTAGCCTGGAAATTTCATGCCACTGGATTCCAAACACCAAAGAAACACTCTTCACTCTGGCCTTTGTTTCTCACTTTGAATAAATGATGTGAACATTTTTCCAAAGTGTCTATCTAATGGTATACCATATATACCAAGCTTGTGAGCTTCACAAATTGATCTGTTTGACAGACAACTCTATCATGTACATTAAGATTAAGACCTCACCTAGGTTTTCCCATGTTCCAGGAAGATATTAATGTTGTGAAACTGGACATCAAAGACCATCCTAAGGAAGATATTAGTTCTCACTTTCCAGTGGTGGCTGACCTCTTCAAGAAAAACCAGGGTAAGTTCTATACATTGTTAAGACTCATTGTTGCTGAATACAAATTCCATATGTGCCCAGCAGGACTGACTTTATCTCTGTGAATACTAGACATCCCCCACAGGGCTAGAATAAAATTGTTGTAGGATCTGGTTACTTTCTAGTGGATATGATGAAATCTGCCCACATGGATTTTTGAGGTGTACTGCAACCGGAGACTTTCTTTTGTTTTCTGCTGTGTCGGAGTATATTCGTCGGAGACATGGACATGGAGTAGGGCGCATCAGTCTAGAATAGGTGCTGTGGAAATGAGTTACTTGAGAGGAGCATGTGGACTTACTAGATGGGATGGAGAAAGTAATGAGAGTGTATATGAGAGATGTGGTATGAGTGAGAAGACAATTGGTATTGAGTGTGGAGTGGTTGAGAGAGTGAAACGTAATACATTGAGATGGTATGGACATGTGGAGAGAATGCAAGGCGAGGAATTTGTAAAGAAGGTGTATGGAAGTGAAGTTGTAGGACCTGGTGTGAGAGGCAGACCACCGGTTAGATGGCAGAACAGAGTGGAAGAGTATGTAAAGGAGAGAAACATGAGGGGCAGAGTAGGGCTTGAACAAGTAAGGAGGGAGTGTTGGAACAGGGAGAACTGGAGACACTTCTGCCGTGGCCACCTCCTTGAGGGGAGTTCCCGGAGGGAACGAGGAGTCGGAGCTATAGATAGATAGATAGATTCTGCTGTGTGGACCGCCAGCACACAGGGGGTGCATTATCCCTTTGCATGTAGCAGTCTAAACCCCTCCCCCTTTATGATCCCTTCAGGACTGGTCTCATGGAAGGTGTGTGGCCTAATGAGGCCCCCAGACTCCCTGGTGCAGTAAGCTGTGGTCCCATCTTCCTGGGATGTGCTTCGGTAGCACAGGCATATAGGGCCATACAGCCCCTCCATTATTTTAATTTGTTTTTTCACTGCGACCAGAGAGTACCGGGGGTCTGTGGGGCAGGAGGCCATTCTGCCCCGGGAGAACATCATCAACAACAACAACAACAAATTTCATACTTATACTACTAATGTATTACATTTGACAGATGGTGTTGCTGTGGTGTGTAAGGCAGGTGTGAGTAGGTCAGCATCCTTGGCGTGTGTTGCTCTGATGACTCACCCTGACTTACACCTTACCCTCAGAGCAGCTTTCCTCACCATCCAGCAGGTCAGGCCTATTGTCAGGCCCAACCACGGCTTCTTTGCACAGGTCAGTCAATATATATTGCAGATCCAGTCAGCAAGGAAAATCCTGTCACAAAATTGAATGTGAAATTAATTATTTTGCCATCCAATTAGAATATAGAATGAAGTTATATACATGGATTAGCCAGAAACCTTCCTGTAATCAGTACACATTAATCTATTTGTATCATATTCCTTTCAGCTAATTAAGTTTGAAGTTGAGTTACAAGGTAAGGCAAGTGTGGAGATGAAGGAGTCACCTTATGAAGGGAGTGATGGTGAGTTAATACCCGATATATACTTGGAACAGCTGAGACATCAAGTAGGACGTTTACACTTCATATCAATATAACACAAACTCCATCTTTACCTTCATCTGCTTCACAACTTATTAATCTTCTTTAGGGTAATTATTGGCTCTGTTCTCTACCCCAAAGTGGGGACTTTTATGTAGGTCAGTATTTTTCATCTAGAAATGTTTTTCTTCTTTGATTCTGTTTTACATATTGTATGTACTGTACTTGTTTGGAAAGAACAATAATAAATTTGTTTGATGTTATCACCACCAGGATGGCTCAGAGATAATTCAATACCAGTTACATGTATCTAATATAAGAATGTAGAGTTATACTGTATGTCTGTTATTAATGTAATCATTTTAAACATTTCACCCATATTTAGAGCATAGAATCTCTCTCTGTATTATACAAGGTGTCTTGTAAGTTGTAGTGGACACCCTGTATAAACTTAATACTGTTAATGTGTACATGTGTTTGTAAGACAGAGATGGTGATGCTGTTACCATGGCAGCTAGAGATGAAATGTTGTTACCATGGCAACCATCACATCCTAACACCACTTCACAATGTCTTAATACTGTACTGTACTAGTAAAAAAAAAAAGGTTTTAAAATATTGACTTATATGATACACACTTGGCCACATGTCAGGACTGACTACAATATCCTTCACAGTGGTATGTGTTGACAAGTTAACCTTTTTTAAAGACCACCTGTACATTGATTCACACCTTTTTTAACAGTATTACAATAATAATATTGGACTCATTAGTCAGGGTAGACATATTAGTTCTTATAATAATATCACTTTGATCTACATTCTACAGACCTACAGTAGGACAGTCTTCTTTCATCCTTAAAATAAATCCTGGTTTAGGATGCCTGTTATTCATTAGTACAGTACTGTACATGAGTTTTAGTTTCTGTACACAAAGATGGTGTACTCAAATACCTGAAATAACAGTGCAATAAAAACCATGGACATCTTTATATTCTATTTATTAAATAAACCTTTTCAACTTTGATAAAAGAATAAAAATCTAAATTTCACTTGTATGTAATATATTAAGAAATTAATAGATTAAATATATTGGACTCTTAATGCTAACTTAAATTCTCTGTATATTGTGCTTAAAAATATTATGGATCAAATTAATGTACAGTACATTACTGAGTTACATGAATGTATTAAAAATGCAAACTTCAATTAAAGATACACAAAATAAAAAGTAGGAGGTATGGATACAACTGAAAATTCCTTTATAGTTTACAAAACAAAGCAAATTAACCATTATTTTTTTGTTTTCTGATGAATACAACTACTACATTACTGAAGAGTTTGTGTAAATATAAAAGTGTAATGGAAAATACACGTTTGTTTGTACTGTGCATAAGGAAAATTAGTTTAAAAAAGTGACAAAATGAGAGAAAACTATAGCAAACTGTGAACATTACTTACTGCTCATAAAACAAGTAAATTAAACCCTTATTTACATTGTAAATCTCATGTTAATTAAAAAATAAGTGAAAATAGAAATTTCATGCAAAATCATAAGTACAGAATTTGTACCCAAATACAGTGATCATGTTAAATTGTAATGCATTCTTTATTTAACATCATTCTGCTTTTACCAATAACATAAAACACACAAATGGAGTACGTCATCAGGGATTGAAAAAAATAAGTGCTAAGCCAGAAACACCTTATAATGACATGAAAAAAAGGAAAGGATGAAAGTGTAAGAGATGAAAGGGACTGGTTAAGGTCTGAAGGTGGGGAGGGGAGGTGAGGATAAAACCCTTTAATTAAGTATTGTTATCATCTTTCTTAAGGTTTGTGAAACTGTCAGCATCATATAACAGTTTATAAACACAGGGATCTTCACAGGAGAATTTGTCCTTAGTTTCCAGATTAATTCCATAGTAATGTAGCTTTATCAGTGTAATTCCCTCCTTGTATTCTTGAGGTACAGTTGGGGAATAATGTATGTGAACACTGTTGGCGGCTTCTGGTAACATCCCCAAAAGTAAACACATCAATGAGAGAAAGTATTTATGAATTGAAGGATAACTTTTATTTCACTGTCTGTGGTTGGTCGACGTCACCCAATATCAGTTATCATTATGTAGTAATGAATACATTTTGCCTATTCCTAACGTGTTTATCATTGACATTGTTACCAGAACACGTCAACGGTGTCCAGATACTTTGTTCCCCAACTGTACAACTGGTAATTTAACAGCAAGTCTATTGTTCTCCCTGTCTAGGTCTGCAGCCAGGCTACGAATTTCTCTATTGGAGTTTAAAGGCAGAATTGGAAACGTTTTTAGATTTTGTATAACTGATGATTCTAATGTTTTTTTGTCTTCTTGGATGGTGGCAATAAAAGAACTTTGTTTTATTCGTGACTGTTCATCAAGACCACTCAAACTTTTTTTGCAAGAGAGGTGAACTAACAGTGTCAACTACTGTGCTTTCCACTTCTTGTAACATTTTTTCCTGGACCTTCCTTGATATTCTCCAGGCTATTCATTCCAATAACCCCAAAATCACAAGTGGATGATATATTACATTTTTCTCCTGATAGGTTAAAGTCATTACCAATTATTCGTTCTTTACTTGTGTTATTTCCTTTTTCTTTCCTGTGAATCTGTTCATACCTATTTTGCGAATGGCTACCATTTATGTGACTTTTAACACTAATTATGTTATTAAGGTCAGAAACCTCCCAATTACTTATATTGAATGACCCAAAAGAAAAATTAATGTTTTTGTTTCTGAGTTTCTTGGAGTTTCTTTGGAGTCTGTTTCTTTTCTTAATTATTTTAGATTTCCATTTTGGTTTCTTCAAAACTGTACATTTTTCAACTTTCATATTTGTGATTCTCCTCTTGATTTGAACATTTTTGATAATGTGACTTAAAGTAATATTGTTGTGTTATGTGGTCTTACTTGTTTTTCTGTCTTTATAATGCCCACTAATTATCAAGTCATTTTCCGGGTATAGTTCTGAACTTGAAGGCAATTCTAAATCCTTGTTTGAAACCACTCTATCCTTTCTATTTACAATGAATTTCTTCTATCCTGGAAATATGTAATTCTCTTGGCCAACTGTTCCCTGTGTCTTGTCAGGTGGTAAGAGGATATGTTTGAGGACTTGTATACATGGTAGTAATATGTTATGTAATGTTGTCAAGTGATGAATCAGCATTGCCTCATCCTGAAATGAAGTCGTCACCATTTAGTACAAAATTTAGAGTTACTATATTATGTTCACAAACTAACAAACTAATAAATAGACAAACACGAGTAAAAAACACTACCCTCTGTAAACTTACCTTTTTGAAGGTTAAGAAAGGTTACTTATATTATTACATACCTAGTGTACAAGGTAATTATTACATACCTGATGTATAGTATACCCTACAAGGTAATAGTTGTGTAAGGATCTTCTTAATACTTGGTAAGTTTTCTGCTAGTAATACACACCACATTAAACTTTCAGTACTTGTTGTTGGGTTGAGGTAGGTCTTCAGTACTTTCCTGATAAATTAATTCAAATTAATTACTGTAGTGTACAAAATGGATGTTGACAAGGTAAATTAATATTTTTTGTTCATTTTTACATACAATTAGAACTATTAATTAAAGGCAAGATAATTATATATTTATGTCCTTAATTAATTTGGAGCAACTGATTCTGCCAAACTATTCCAGCCAACAAAACACCATTTATTTATTTTTGGTAATTTGTTCCTGTTTTGATGCAGAGTTTGGAGTAATCAGAAGCACTCCAATTAGCCAACAAGAGAAACTCACATTAAAACTAGTACAATATAATATGTTGCAGATTATTATATTTTGAAATAAAGGTTACATACAGGTTAAAACTAAATGCCTAATTTTTTATTTAGCCTTTCATTCCTTTTCTTCTACGGTATTTCCTTTGTCTTTTCTGTCCCTCCTTTTATTTCCACCGTGTATGCTGTCCCTCATTTCTTTCAATTTCCTTTGTGTATGTTGTTCCTCCTTTCCTTCTGTTACCTTTGTGTTTGTTATCCTTCCTTTCCTTCTATTTCCTTCGTGCTTGGTATCCCTTGTTTCCCTCGTGTCTGCTGTCCCTCCTTTCCTTCTATTTCCTTCATTGTATTTGCTGTCTCGCCTCTCTATATCACCATATCCCTCTTCCTACTGCTGGGTCTTTCAGGTCTTGGGCAGGCTTTCTTTATCTATGTTTAATTTAATTTCCCTTTTTATTAAACCGAATAGTAAATATGGGTAATATAATGTTGAAATGGAAGAGGAGGAACAAGGAAATTAAAATGGAAGAGAAAAGAGGAAGAAGAAATAATGAAAATGAAAGAGGGAAAAGGAAGAACAATGAAAATGAAAGACGAAGAACAAGGAAATTAAAATGGAAGAGGAAGAGAAGAGGAAAAACAAGGAAATGGAAGAGGAAAGAGAAAGAACAAGGAAAATGGAAGAGGAAAGATAAAGAACCAGGAAATGGAAGAGGAAAGAGGAAGAACAAGAAAATAAAAATGGAAGAGGAAGAACAAGGAAATGAAAATGGAAGAGGAAGGACGTGGAAATTAAAATGAAAACATGACAATACTAAATTCTTTCCCCCCTCCTGAGTCTGACAATAAGAATAAATAAATGGAAGGTTATTGAAACAGGATACGACGAGGAAGAGACTTTTACCAACAAATGTATGACTCCTGAATTTTCTATACCCAAAGTTTTCACAGGAAGCATAAGAGTAGGAAACAGGGGAGATTCAATTCTTGTTGGTGAATTGAAAGGGCTGTGATTCCTCCAATCTATACCACGAAACAGGACCACATTACAAAAAATAATGGCGTCCTGTTGCGTGAAATATAGAATCTACAATAGTATGAAGAAATCAATAGCCCAGCAATTTACCCTCAAAAGAATCTCCTCTTAATTTACTATAACCGCCTGTAACTTAGAATGTTGTAAAAGGCACCTATAGGGAGCTGTCACTTTTCCAACTGTCCCTTTTTTCCATTTGTTACCATTTGTGCTTAGGCCCTACTGTCCCACCTCTCAATCACAATTAGCTTTTTATTCGGGCGCCATATGACTTTGCTGTTGCGGTGCCTAATATCAATCAATCAACTAATCCTAACTTAATAACTAGCTAGCTTTCTAAACCACCCACCCACCAGCCGAATAACTACCTACCGTACATAAAGTTTTCCAATTATTATCTATGTAACTAATTTGCTATTTATCCAACCTAATGGAGCAAGGAAAAGGAAGAAACTGAATGGAGAAAGAGAGATAAAGAATTAGGTTGAATGGGAACATGGCAGAGAAATAACAGAAACATAAATAATTAGAGAAAATGAAGGAAGACACAGAAGAGAAGAAAAGGAAAGCAAGTGAACGAGGAAGAAGAAGAAGTGACAAGTAAAAAAAAAAAATAAAAAAAATAAGTGAGCAACAACAAAATGAAAACTTGTAGCAATCAACCTTTCGTTAGTTTGTTAAAGGTGTCGAGGCTGGCAACATTGAAAAAATGGAAGTTCTGCAAGAATATACAGTAAACATTAGTGAGATACTAAAACTTGTTAACTTCTGGGTACTGGAGCTGAGAGTATTATTACCTTGAGTGTGTATTGGTGTGGGTTACTGTCAGATTCCTCCAAACTATGCCAGGAAACACATATAACATTAAGTAGCATATACAGTAAATGAGTGTGTGGTCTGTTGTGTGGCTTAGTTTGGGGGAATCAGTTGACCCTCAATTCACAGACACCATAAATTATGAACTCTAACTTTATATGTTTGGGGGGAAATGGAGGACTAATGATTCCTCCAAATTATGCCAGTAAACAAACAAACATACCACTACAAACAAGCAATAGGGGGATCTGTTTCGTGGTATTGTTAGGAGGACCAAGTAGACTCCAAATGGCCCACTACAACAAAACGACCCCTTAATTTAAAAGACCCTGTGATGTAGTCAGAAAATTAGAGGTAAATGAGCCCTTAAAATATTGCCACGAAACACCATCTATATGGAAGGAGATTTTTTCGTGGCATAGTCAGGAAGAATCAGAAGCCACCAAGTCTCATACACGATCACAGGGTCCTTAATAAACTAAACTTTCTTGACCTCATGCACAGAGTAACGAACAAGAAGTGGTGGAGCAGGAAGGAAGGAAGGAAGGAAGGAGATACAGGAGGGTGCAAAAGATCAAAGTTGGGGAAGAAGTGAAAGAATTGTATTGTAAGGAATGAGACGAAATAGAATTGAGCAATAAACGAGAAGGGTAGAGAACAAGGGAAAGAGAACGGAAGGAAGGGACTGAATAGAGAAAGAGAATTGAGGAGCAGTGGAGAAGGGTGAAAAAAAGAGGGAAAGAAAAAGAAGTTAAGGGAATGAATAAAGGGAGGAGAAAGGTAGAGAGAGAGAGAGAGAGTGGAAGAGAAAGAAAAGAAGGGACTGAACAGAGAAAGAGAGGGAGAAAAAATATAAGGAAAATAAAATTAACAGAGTAGTCACGAGTCTTATAAACCATACAAAAAACCTCGATAGTACTCTTTTATAATATTTTTTTTTTCTCTCGATAATACTCTTTTATATTTATTTTATTTACATATATATTTTTATTTAATTTTTATTTATTGATTGATTTATTCTCTCTCTCTCTCTCTCTCTCTCTCTCTCTCTCTCTCTCTCTCTCTCTCTCTCTCTCTCTCTCTCTCTCTCTCTCTCTCTCTCTCTCTCTCTCTCTTTCATTTGTTTATTTTTTTTTTACGGACAAGGCAACAGCAGGGTCGAGGTGAGTTAGCCTAGTCAACCCAGTCGTGATTGTGTCAGGAAACTCGAAAGGGGAAAAAGTTACCAGTCAGTATCAAAATAGTGTGTGGGTGTGTGTGTACCATTTGCAACTGGGAAGGAAGGTTGTAAGATGATGATGATGATGATGATGATGAATGATGATGATGAGGGAAATGCAGAGGCAGGAAATAAAGAAGGAAGGTCACTGAATTGTAGTTTGGGGAGTGGAAAAGATGATGATGATGATGAGGGAATTAGAGAGATTATTGCACCACAAAACAAAAGATTAGTGTATACGCTACGCTGACCTCTGGTGGCAATGAACAAGAGTTTACGAGACAACCCGTAGAGTACCATGCATGGTAAATAAAGAATATATATATATATATATATATATATATATATATATATATATATATATATATATATATATATATATATATATATATATATATATATATATATATATATATTCGAAACTTCAACAAGATCTGGATACAAATTTTGGAATGCGAGTGTTTGTACAGTCGGCGGCAAAAGTCCTGTCGTCTCACTTGCTTCACCGAGGCACGCAATGTTGATAGACTCGAGATTATTAGGTGTAGAAAACGTGCGTATTTCTCGAGTCCATGAATTATGTGTGTCTCGTTGAAGCAGGTGAGGAGACAAGACTTATGCCGCCGACTGTACACTCGCGAGTGCGTCTACCTACAACATACAGTTGTTGTTGTTGAAGTTCCTCAAGCTGTCTGGCCGAAAAGCCCCGAGCTCTTGAGGAAGGCTATGGCTTGAACCGGGCTTTCCCACAGTGCCCTCAGTGAGTGTATCTTGTGTTGTTCGAATCATCAAAGCTCGGCTAGTTGCGATTCATTTTGCCAAGGGATCAGGACAAAAATTCTGACCTTGAGTGTACAAATCGACCTAGAAAAATATTATTATAAGCTAAGGTGCACACTATGTGTAGGAAGCACTACGGGTAACAAGTCCGTCCGTCTGACCTGTCACACACACACAGTACAGTACTACGCCCCAAATGTTGTGGTGTGTTCAGTAGTAAGGATGGGAAGCACGTGACTGTATTGGTCCTGTAGAACTCTTCGCCCGAGTGCATAGTGGGACCAGATAAACAAGTAACATAAGTAACACAAGTAAGTAAGTAAATAAGTAAGATCTAATCCAGGTAGCTTGGTTGGTCTGTACAGCACACGGATCCAAGCAAGGTTTTGTATTCAACTTGCACCATTTAAATAAGGTGTCGCCATCTAGTGGGGCAGAAGAGAAGCAACTAACACCATGAAGCTCCTCTGTCTCACCTAGTGCGACACACGTGAAGCACACAACCAACACCTCACTCAGTAATCTCGGGACCCCACAAGAGTCACAGGATACTGACAGCCTACCGTCCCGAGGTTGAGGACTTGAGGTACAGTACAGTATAATTATAAAAAAAAAAAAAAAATCGTCCGTCTGTGTGTGTGTATACAGTGTTGTGAAGAAGTATGCGTGTGTGTGTGTAGGGACTATATTCGTGAAGGGAATGAATGTGTATGTTCTTTTGTTTGTGCAGTGTGTGTATTGCACGTGTGCGTATAATCATAAGTATCCGTGTGTAATCGTGTGAATAAGTGTGCGTTATATACCGGTATTTGTTTATAAAGAGGGAAGTCATATCTGTATTCCACCCTTCTTTCCTTCTTTCCTATATCATCACTAGTGCAGTGAATTTAAGGGAGATTCTCTTGTTAGTGAATTGGAAGGTCTTTGATTCCTCCAAACAATGCCACGAAACAGATCACTTCACTATAACCAATAAGGGGTCTGTTTTGTGGCATAGTTTGGAGGAATCAGAGACCTTCAAATTCACAAACAAGAGAATCTCCCCTTAAATAATTTTGTTACGAGGCCGGTAGTCACAAATCAGGAAACAAACTTATCAATTTCTTCCCCTCCTTTTTATATGGGCTTCCTACCACACTAAAAAGAAAGAGTTCCGTGTTATAATATTATACTCTTTCTCAGACTGGACTATATGTATCTTGCCTCGGGGTGTATGGAGTGGGGAGTAGAGGTGTGGGAAAGGTAGGGAGGAAATAGTAGGGTAGAGGAGAGAAGGATGAATTGAGACGTATGAGGTGACGGTGTTAGGAGGGAAGTTGGGTAAAGGAGGGAAGGATGGAGGAGTGAGGGTGAAATGAGACATGAGGGGACGGTGTTAGGAGGAAAGTGGGGTAAGGGAAGGAAGTATAGATTAAGGGGTGAGAGTGAATTAAAAAGTAGGGAGGAGGGGTTGAGGTGGCGACGTTAGGGGAAAGTGGATCCACGTAAGAAAGGGAAGGATGGAAGGGTGAAAATTTTATTGAGAGGCAGGGAGGTGGGTAGTGAAGGAGGGATTGAGGGGATGAGGGTAGGGAGGTGAGAGGATGAAAAGAGGGATTGAGGAGATGAGAAGAGTGTGGTATAGGGAGGAAGGGGTATATAATTATGGGAGGGAGTGATGGAAGGGAGGAATGGAAGGGAAGGATGGGGAGATAAGATATAAGATTAAAAAAATGAATGAAAGGAGTGAGAGGAGACATAAGAAGACACCAAAAACAACAACAACAAAACCCAAACAATAACAACAATAACAACAACAACACAACAATAACAAAACCCAAACAACAACAACAATAACAACAACGACAACAACAACAACAAAACTCAAACAACAACAACAACATAAAAAAAACAACGACAACAACAAAACAGAAGGAAGAGGCTGGAAGTAACGAAAAAAAAAAAAAAAATAATAATAATAATGAGACCGAAAAAAAAAACAGGATAAAAGGGAGGAACCAACCAACTGAACTGGACACATATATAGGCTACCCTTACGAGAAGCTTGAATTAATTACTACCCCAGAAAAAAAAAACAAAAAAAAAACAGAGTAGCCTACTTCCGTGTATGGGACGATTATCCACGTGTTAGATTATTTTGCCTAGGGATATGCTGTATAGGAACGAGTATGAGAGAGAGAGAGAGAGAGAGAGAGAGAGAGAGAGGAGAGAGAGAGAGAGAGAGAGAGAGAGAGAGAGAGAGAGGAGGAGTACTTAATCATTATAGTACAGTAGAGCAAGGTCATTCCCAGACACCCAGAGCTTCCAGTCCAGCCAGACCGTCACTTTATTGTTTACCCACCTTCCTTCCTTCCTTCCTCACTCCTCCCTCCTGGTTACCTCCACTCCTTCCTCCCTCCTGGTTACCTCCACTCCTTCCTCCCTCCTGGTTACCTCCACTCCTTCCTCCCTCCTGGTTACCTCCACTCCTTCCACCCTCCTGGTTACCTCCACTCCTTCCTCCCTCCTGGTTACCTCCACTCCTTCCTCCCTTCTGGTTACCTCCACTCCTTCCACCCTCCTGGTTACCTCCACTCCTTCCTCCCTCCTGGTTACCTCCACTCCTTCCTCCCTTCTGGTTACCTCCACTCCTCCCTCCCTCCTGGTTACCTCCACTCCTCCCTCCCTCCTGGTTACCTCCACTCCTCCCTCCCTCCTGGTTACCTCCACTCCTTCCTCCCTTCTGGTTACTTCCAATTCTAGGGTGGTCTTCTTTCATCCTCAATTATAATTCCCTGAGCTTTAGTATGGCTGCTGTAATTATAAACATTCACATTCGAATATATAGATTTTAAATGCCTGAATATTTATAGTGGTTCCTTGGAGTTATTATGGTCAAAAGCGCTCACGAATCCTGAATGGCAAACCTTAGAGGGATATTTATCATTCATAAACGTCTGTCCATTCAAATATCAAAGGTGAGAGTCCTGAGAGGCGTATATACTGTACCTGAGAGTGTTATTTCATCTCATTATCAGACGTCAGTGCAAAGGCCAAACGTGTTTATCTGTCTTTACATTCTGATTGAAGAACCCTGGTTACTTGCAAACATGTTCATCTGTCTCTAAGTACCTCTACATCCTGATTGACGGGCCAAGTTATTTACAAACCTGTCCATCATTCTGTCTTTACATC
>JAWQEG010007294.1:0-7500 GCA_033782935.1 Petrolisthes cinctipes
GGTTGGTTATCGACTTCGTAATTATTGTCATATAGGCGATGTTATTGTAGAGTGATAGTGTGTGTATGTGGGTGTATGTATAAAAGTGTATTATATGTGATTGTGTTGTGTAGTGTATGTGTTAAAGTGTATATATGTGTGTGTTGTGTTGTGTAGGTGGGTGTGCATGTGTAAAAGTGTATTGTGTGTGTGTGTGTGTGTGTGTGTGTGTCGTTTCCTGGCAAAGTTTGGAAAAATCAGTAACGCTCCGAAAAAAAAAGATAAATGAATGAAAAAATAAATACATATATAAAAAAAATAATAATAATAACAACAAAAAAATCTCTCCTCACCTGAAGAAGAACAGCAAAAAAACATGAAAGTCAAAACCACGAGAGAGAGAGAGAGAGAGAGAGAGAGAGAGAGAGAGAGAGAGAGAGAGAGAGAGAGAGAGAGGATGACTGGAGAAAAATAAAGATGACCGAGGAGGGTAGGAAAAAAAACGGTACAGTAGTGTGTATAAAAAACGGTACAGTAGTGTGTATAAAAAAACGGTACAGTAATGTGTATAAAAAACGGTACAGTAGTGTGTATTAAAAAACGGTACAGTAGTGTGTATAAAAAACGGTACAGTAGTGTGTATAAAAAACGGTACAGTAGTGTGTATAAAAAAAACGGTACAGTAGTGTGTATAAAAAAACGGTACAGTAGTGTGTATAAAAAACGGTACAGTAGTGTGTATAAAAATGGTACAGTAGTGTGTATAAAATAACGGTACGGTAGTGTGTATAAAAAACGGTACGGTAGTGTGTATTAAAAAACGGTACAGTAGTGTGTATAAAAACGGTACAGTAGTGTGTATAAAAAACGGCACAGTAGTGTGTATAAAAAACGGTACAGTAGTGTGTATAAAAAAAACGGTACAGTAGTGTGTATAAAAAAACGGTACAGTAGTGTGTATAAAAAACGGTACAGTAGTGTGTATAAAAAACGGTACAGTAGTGTGTATAAAAAACGGTACAGTAGTGTGTATAAAAAACGGTACAGTAGTGTGTATAAAAAACGGTACAGTAGTGTGTATAAAAAACGGTACAGTAGTGTGTATAAAAAACGGTACAGTAGTGTGAAAAGAGAATCCCAAGGTTAACGAAAGTATGCAAAAACCTGTCTGGAGAATTTTTTTTTTTTCACCTGGCCGTCTGTGTGTGTGTGTGTGTGTGTGTGTGTGTGTGTGTGTGTGTGTGTTCTTGCCTTCCTTCTCCCTGCCACGTGTCTTTATACCTGTGTGTGTGTGTGTGTGTGTGTCCCTGCCTTCCTTTTCCCTGTCACGTGTCTTTATACCTGTGTGTGTGTGTGTGTGTGTGTGTTCTTGCCTTCCTTCTCCCTGCCACATGTTTTCACCCCTGTGTGTGTGTGTGTGTGTGTAATAAGGTTGTCTGATCGATGGTATAGTTTGGAGGATTCAGTAACCTTCCAATTCACCAACAAGAAAATCTCTCCTTAAATCAATCTGGATATTATCGCTACAGTCCGGATATAACTGGATATACTCGCTACAGTCCGGATATAACTGGGTATAATCGCTACAGTCCGGATATAACTGGATATAATCGCTACAGTCCGGATATAACTGGATATAATCGCTACAGTCCGGATATAACTGGGTATAATCGCTACAGTCCGGATATAACTGGATATACTCGCTACAGTCCGGATATAACTGGATATAATCGCTACAGTCCGGATATAACTGGATATAATCGCTACAGTCCGGATATAACTGGATATACTCGCTACAGTCCGGATATAACTGGATATACTCGCTAAAAAACGGATATATTTGGGTATAATCGCTACAGTCCGGATATAACTGGATATAATCGCTACAGTCCGGATATAACTGGATATAATCGTTAGGCAGCGCTTTAGGATCGTGTCGAAAGGGAAAGTTTAATTATTGAGAGTGTGATCATCTCCTACACACACACACACACACACACACATACAGAGCCTGAGTGAATGTTACGGTGTGATCATATCCTACACAGAGAGAGAGAGAGAGAGAGAGAGAGAGAGAGAGAGAGAGAGAGAGAGAGAGAGAGAGAGACTAATAAGGAAAACATAACGAAGGCATGATAATATCCTCCACACACACACACACACACACACACACAAACCTGTATCGCGGGAAACCACATACACTATCATTACATTCTGTGCTTTTTTTATTCACTGTTTTGTTGCTTCACCTAAGATATATTAATTAATTAAGTTTGTAGTGTACAGTAGCCGAAAATAGCGACGCCCCTCTCCTTAATTAACCCATACGAAAACCCATTACTTTATTGTAGGGGAAGGAGGAAGGCAGTGGGTGAGAGAGGAGGCAAAGTTGGTTTTAAGTGACCCTGTGATGTAGTCAGAAAATTGGAGGTAAACGAGTCCTTCAAATATTGCCAGAAGGAATCAGAAGCCTCGAATTCCCATACACGATCACAGGGCCCTTAATTAAAGTACATTGGAGTGCCTTGATTCCTCCAAAGTATGCCAGGAAACAGGACCAGAAGAGCAAACATAAGTGTTCTGTTGCCTGGAATAGTTTGGAGGATTCAGTTGCTCCAGATTTACCAACACAAAATTTCCCCCTCAAAGTCATTATATGAAAATGATTAAAATATGGAAAAGTGTGTAACTCAAGGGGAGGGGCGTGGCTGTGGTCGGCAACTGTACTTCATTTCCCAATCATTTTCGAGTCTTTTTTTTTTTTTTTTTTTATGGGTGAGGGAATAACAAGCAAAAGGAAAAGTTACCCTCTCACTCACTCGCTCACTCGCTCACTCATTCACTCACTCGCTCACCCATTCGCTCACCCACTTGCTCACTCACTTGCTCACTCATTCACTCACTCGCTCACCCACTTTCTCGCTCACCAACTTGCTCACTCACTCATTCACTCACTCACTCATTGCTGTGCCTGGGAAATGAGGAAGAGAGAATCACCGAGCAGTTTACATCCTAATAATATCAAATCAACAAAGGCGTTTTGAAGAAAGGAAGTGGGGACCCTGTGATCGTGTGTGGTGAGACTAATTAGTGACTTCTGGTTCCTCCTGACTATGCCACGAAACAAGCTCCTTCAATATAGGTGGTGTTTCGTGGTGGTATTTGAAGGACTCATTTACCTACAAATTTGCCGGCTACATCACAGGGTCCCTTAAGGTGTTAATACACTCTTGGTACAATATATTGAAGCGCCTTGATTCCTCCAAAGTATGTCAGGAAACAGGACCATATAGACGACATTAATAGTGCCCTGTTGTTGCTTGGAATAGTTTGAAGAAATCGGTTGCTCCAGATTTATTAAGGTTGTAAGAAAAAGAAAAAAAAAAAGGATTGAAGAGGACGATAGGTCATTCTATAATTGTGTTGTAGATGTGGTAAAAACTCGTCCATTTATTTTTCAACAGGGAGTGAACGAAGGGAAGGGAGAACGAGTGGTGGAGTGGAGAAAGTGAACCCCACCACCACCACCATGTCTCCAACCCCGTCCTCACCCCACCCAGGAGGCCAGACCCCAACCCCACCTATTCCTGACCCAGCCCCAACCACATCACATCAAGTCAGCCGCAAAGGTGAGTAGATGGGGGAAGGAAGGAGGGAGGGAGGGAGAGAATGAAAGGAGGGAGGGGGAGAGGGAGGGAGGGAGGGGGAGAGGGAAGGAGGGAGGGGAAGAGGGAAGGAGGGAGGGAGAGGGAAGGAGGAAAAGATGAAAGGAGGAAGAGAGAAGGAGAGAGAGGGGGGGAAGAGGAAGGGGGAAAGGGACGGAGGGAGAGAGCTAGGGCGAGAGGAAAGGAGGGAAAGAAAGGAAGAGAGAAATGAAAGGGAAGAGAAATGGAAGGAGGGAGAGAGAAATGGAAGGCGGGAGAAAGCTAGGGTGAGAAGAAAGGAGGGAGGGCGGGAGGAAAGGAGGGAAGGAAGGAGGAGTCGAGAAGAGCGATGCATCCAAACAAAAGACACACAAACACGCAACCAAACAATCAAGACGGATGTGTTCTCCTTTCTAAAGCCACGCCTTCACTGTCCTCGATCTCAGGGTACAGATAAAGGGGGTCATTCGCTTTGTGTGTCTTGTATCCGTACATGTGTTGTGGAGTCTGTGTAACCCTCTAAACACTACAACAACAACAAAACAGATCCCTTACTACTCGTATACAGAAGGGGCAACGTTGTTTCCTGAATAGTTTATAATTGAAGGAATCAGAAAAAGCCCTACAGTTCGACCAAAACAAATTATTTTTTTTTCCTACAAGACCCCGCGATGTAGTCAGAAAAGTAGGAGAGGATATACTGAGTCCTTGAAACACCTACCACGAGACACCATGGACTTAGACTAAAGGAGTTGGTTTTCTGCATAGTTTGGAGGAATCAGCAGCCTTCCTTAAACATAATACCCTATTTAATCCTCTTAAAAGAAAGTGGCTTCATCCTTCTCTCACTTATTAACTAAAAAAACCGGTCAGCCAACTCGCTCAATGTGTGTGTGTGTGTGTGTGTGTGTGTGTGTGATAATGTCATATGAATTGATGTAACAACCACTCTTTTTTTAGTTGATAAATTCTAACCTAAGCCTGTGATCGGCAGGGGAATGTGTAGTTGACAAAACATGAATATAATATCATATCTTCATGTTTATTGGACCATTCATGAATATTAATAATCTGTATGAGTATTACATTAGTGTCGTCTTGGATATCTCAACACTACAGTTTTAGCAAGACCCTCTGTCGAATTATCCACAATAAAGAAAAGAGTGCCGTAATCTTTCCCTGGTGGTTGGTTGTTTATCCAGGCGAAAATGCACCGGTTAAATTCTAAGTGGTATGACCTTATTTAGATACAAGTCTCGTGTACAGTCGGCCACAGGAATTCGCACACAGAGCATAAATAAAAATGGGTCTATAATTTGCACATACTATAGGGATTTTTCTGCTGATTGATTTAAGTATTAGCCATATAACTTTATTAGAAAAGTTTGTTGTTAGAAATTAAATGTACTAAATTTTCTAGTTGTTACGAGCCCTTGATGTCACAGTGGTGTATACGAATTCCTGAGGCCGACTGTACATTCCTGCGGCTTTACCAGTTTTTGTAGATAATTGCCTATAGTTATATTATTGTAGTGGTGTAGTTTTGTCTTAGATGTCATTACTACTTACTTACACGTGTTACAGTTACCGACAACGCCAGGAAATTAAATGCAGGACCACCGTGTACAGTCGTGGTCAAATATTATCATCATCCACATATGGGTATCTTAAACAATTTGCTGTCTAATGTTTTCACGTTCACATTAATTATGATGTTATTGTTTTATGTAGTGTGTAGCTGCTTGTAGTAAATTAAAAGATGGTATTTAATTAAGGTGGAAGTAAAGTGTTGGTAAATCTGGAGCAACCGATTCCTCCAAACTATTCCAAGCAACAGAACACCATTATTTTTGTTTATTTGGTCCCGTTTCCTGGCATACTTTGGAGGAAAGCAACAGGCCAACAACATTATTCATTTGTGTTAATTAATCTGGCTCTGTTTCCTGGTATACTTTGGAGGAATAAAGGTGTTCCAATGTAGCCTCAGTACCAGAAGTAATACTTAATCCCCTTAATAATCACAGACCGACACACACACACGCACACCATGAAACACTCCAGTGGGACGACAACAACTACAACAACAACAACACCCACAACAACATCCACAATAAAAACAACAACCACAACAACAGCAACAACCCGGGGCTGTTCGGCCAGACAGCTTGAGGAACTTCAACAACAACAACAACAGCAACAACCACAACACCCACAACAACACCCACAACCACAACAACACCCACCACTACCACAACAACAACCGCAACAACAACAACAACAAATCAATGTTTACGAGATTCCACCCCCACCATCCCCACCACCAAACAGATGACGACCTCAGAGTGCTGCGAACAACAGGGAAGGTGGCCGTGGTGGTGACGGCGGCGTGTCATGTGTACGGGGACTTGACGGTACTGAGACGCATGGAACCCGACCCCCGACAGGACACTTGGCTCCTGATGAAGTCCCCTCTGCCCACCGTGGCCCTCTCCCTCCTGTACGTGGCCGCGGTGACCTGGTGGGGACCTCTCTTGATGCGACACAGAGAACCCATCAAGGGACTCAGGCCAATCATGATGGTTTACAACGCGTGTCAAGTTATCTTCTCAGCCTACTTATTCTGGGAGGTAAATATGGGGTCGACTTTGGATGTATTCAGTGTTGTGGGGAAGTATTCAGTGTACTGGGGAAGTATTCAGTGTACTGGGGTAGTATTCAGTGTTGTGGGGAAGTATTCAGTGTACTGGGGAAGTATTCAGTGTACTGGGGAAGTATTCAGTGTAGTGGGGAAGTATTCAGTGTACTGGGGAAGTATTCAGTGTACTGGGAAGTATTCAGTGTATTAGGGAAGTATTCAGTGTACTGGGGAAATATATATAAATTATTAAAGAATATATTATGGTAGATAAACATAAGTCTTTCTCGAAGTATAAAATATAGTAGCATATATTACATTATGAGGTGAATAAAAGTCGTCTTCCAAGTACACAGCATTAAATTATATATTGTGGGAGGTGAATGGGATTGTTCCTCTTTACAGTAAATGTATTGTAATGGGAAGTTAAGGTATTACATTGACGGCACGAGTCAGTATTACAGTATAAAATGGACTAAAAACACTTATGATGTCTGCTTGTGTATGTTCGGCTTCGTGTGTGTGTGTGTGTGTGTCTGTCTGTCCATGTGTGTGTGTGTGTGTGTGTGTTTGTCCATGTACATGTGTGTGTGTGTGTGTTTGTGTGTGTCCATACGTGTGTGTGTGTGTGTGTGTGTGTTTGTGTCCATACGTGTGTGTGTGTGCGTGTGTGTGTGTGTTTGTGTGTATTTTTCCATGCGTGTTTGTGTTTGTGTGTCTGCCCATGTGTGTATGTGTGTTTGTGTGTGTTTTTTCATGCGTGTTTGTGTGTGTCTGCCCATGTGTGTGTATGTGTGTTTGTGTGTGTTTTTCCATGCATGTTTGTGTGTGTTTTTCCATGCATGTTTGTGTGTGTCTGCCCATGTGTGTGTGTAGGTGTGTGCAAGTGTGTGTGACCATCTCCAAATGTACAGTATACGATATTACAAGTAACGTGTTTATATCTTTCCCTTCCCACACACACACACACAAACACAGACTGGTATGGGTGGATGGTTCGGTAACTACTCCTTGCTGTGCCAACGCTGCGACTACTCCAACAATCCCATGGCTGTCAGGGTAAGTCACTCCACTTTTTGTACTTCTCGTTATAAATGATCAAACCTTAATTCGGGTTCTCATCATTCCCTTTCACATTTTTTATTCTGCTGTTTCCTTCGTGAGTTTTGTGTTTATGCTAAGTAATATTGTCTTTATGCTACATTTTTTTTTTTATTATCCGACACTGGACAAGTGGACATA
>JAWQEG010007295.1:0-72500 GCA_033782935.1 Petrolisthes cinctipes
CACGAAACAAGCTCCTTCCATATAGGTGCTGTTTCGTGGCAATATTTGAAGGACTCGTTTACCTTCAATTTTCTGACTACATCACAAAGGTGGCTGTGCTGTGCAATTCAATTAATTCCTTTCTTAAAAATTTGAACGAAGGAAACTAACTCTAACTCTCTCTCTCTCTCAATATATCTATACACACTCACTCCCTCTCTCTCTCTCTCTCACTATCAATCTATCTATCTATCAATATATCTATATACACACTCTCTCTCTCTCACTATCTATCTATCAATCTATCTATACTCTCTCTCTCTCTCTCTCTCTCTCTTTCTCTCTCCAAACCGTGAACTGGGCCGCATTGCTTCTCTCCCACGTGGCCTGTCGCTCTGGAGGCGAAGCTGGAGGGAGAAAGAGGGGGGGGGGGGCTGGAGGGAAAAATGGGGGGGGGGGGCTGCATGGAGGAAGTGGCTCTGGTAGGGAGTGGGGAAGGCTGGAGGGGGCTTTTGTGGATAGGGGTCGAGGAGTGGGGGGTGGTTGAGGGGGAGGGGGGCCGTTGAGGTAGGGACCATGCACATATGACCTCACATAAACCAATGACTGTACTTCACTTCACTTCCCTTCACTTATCACTTCACTTCTCTTCCCTTCACTTCACTTATCACTTCACTTCTCTTCTTCCTTAACTTCACTTCACTTCTTCCCTTCCCTTCACCTCATCCCTTAAGCTCTCTTCTTCCCTTCCCTTCACTTATCCCTTCCCTTCACTTATCCCTTCCCTTCACTTATCCCTTCACTTCACTTCTTCCCTTCCCTTCACTTCACTTCTTCCTTTCCCTTCTCTTCACTTCTTCCCTTCACTTCACTTCTTCCCTTCACTTCACTTCTCTTCATCCCTTAACTTCTCTTCACTTAATAAACATAATTCACTTCAATTATTTACATCAGCTCCATCTATTAAGGGACCCTGTGATGTCGTAAGAAAAGTGAAGATAAATGTGTCCTTCAAATATTGCCATGAAACACCACCTATATGGAAGGAGCTTGTTACGTGGCATGGTCAGGGGGAATCAGAAGCCTCCAATCCTCATACACGACCACCACAGGCTCCTTATTAAACCAGTCTGAGATTATAATTAATTTTTTTTTTTCATAATTATTTTTCATTATGTTGAGTTGTGCAATTGCTGTCTTTTCCTCTCGAGTTATAACGTCATTTATTTTGTTGTCTGAGATGCTCTTTTGTTTGTTCTTCTCGTTCATTATTTTTCCTGCTGTGCTCTGTAATTATTATTTTTATTATTATTTTTTTTTTTTTTTTTTTTTTTTTTTTTTTTTTAATACATGTGCAAATTAAACCGTTCTTCGAGACTCGTATTAATTGGGTCTTTATCCTTTGTAACGGGGAAGGATGAGAATAAAGTAAGTGTGGTGAGAGTGGCAGGTGTGGGAGAAGGTAATTGTGGAGAGGGGCAGGTGTGGAGAAGGTAATTGTGGAGGAGGTGAGTGGGGATGAGATAAGTGGTGAGAGTGGCAGGTGTGGAGAAGGTAATTGTGGAGGAGGTGAGTGGGGATTGAGATAAGTGTGGAGAGGGGCAGGTGTGGAGAAGGTAATTGTGGAGGAGAAAATGTGGAGGAGGAAATTTGAAGAGAGGAGGCAGAGAAGGAGAGAGGTAGAGGTAATGGAGAGGTATATATTATGTGAGGGGGATGGAGAGAGGTAGAGGTAATGGAGAGGTATATATTATGTGAGAAGGAAGGGGAGAGGTGTGAGGTAGGAAATATGGAGTCGGAAAATGTGGAGGAAAGAGAGAGATTGAGGGAGGAAGGGAAGGAGGGAGGTGTGGAGAAAGCGAAGGACTTAGATTTGGAGAAAGGGAGGGAGGGAGAGAAGAGGATGTAGAGGAAAGGGGGAGGGAGAAGAGCGAATTGTTTAGAGCAAGGAAAGAGAGAGAGTAGAATAGGAGAGACGGAGAGAGATGCAGAGAGACATTAGATAGGAGAGACGGAGAGAGATGCAGAGAGACATTAAGGAAGGAAGGAAGAAGGGAGGGGAGAGATAGCTGTAGAGAGAAGAAGGAGAGATGGAGGGAAGGAGCGATGGAGGGAAGGAGAGATGGAGGGAAGGAGCGATGGAGGGAAGGAGAGAAGGAGAGATGGAGGGAAGGAGAGATGGAGGGAAGGAGCGATGGAGGGAAGGAGAGAAGGAGAGATGGAGGGAAGGAGAGATGGAGGGAAGGAGAGATGGAGGGAAGGAGAGATGGAGGGAAGGAGAGATGGAGGGAAGGAGAGATGGAGGAAAGGAGATGGAGGGAAGGAGAGATGGAGGGAAGGAGAGATGGAGGGAAGGAGAGATGGAGGGAAGGAGAGATGGAGGGAAGGAGATGGAGGGAAGGAGATGGAGGGAAGGAGAGATGGAGGGAAGGAAAGATGGAGGGAAGGAGAGATGGAGGGAAGGAGATGGAGGGAAGGAGCGATGGAGGGAAGGAGAGATGGAGGAAGGAGAGATGGAGAGATGGAGGGAAGGAGAGATGGAGGGAAGGAGCGATGGAGGGAAGGAGAGATGGAGGGAAGGAGAGATGGAGGAAAGGAGATGGAGGGAAGGAGAGATGGAGAGAAGGAGAGATGGAGGGAAGGAGAGATGGAGGGAAGGAGATGGAGAGATGGAGGGAAGGAGATGGAGAGATGGAGGGAAGGAGAGATGGAGGGAAGGAGAGATGGAGAGAAAGAGCGATGGAGAGATGGAGGGAAGGAGAGATGGAGAGATGGAGGGAAGGAGAGAAGACCAAGGAAGGGAGGAATACCTAGGGGAGGAGTCAGTGACCTGGAGAGAGAGAGCGACATCATTCACTAGATCAGGCCACCAACACTACCACTACTACCATACCTACCACCACTACCACTACTACCACTACTACCATACCTACCACCACTACCACTACTACCACTACTTCTAATACTACCATAACTACTACCACTTACCACTACTACCACACCAACCACTACTACCACAACTTCTAACACTACCATAACTACTACCACTACTACCATACCTACCACCACTACCACTACTACCACTATTTCTAACACTACCATAACTACTACTACTACTACCATACCTACCACCACTACCACTACTTCTAACACTACCATAACTACTACCACTACTTCTAACACTACCATAACTACTACCACACCTACACTACTACCACTATTATCACACCTACCATTACTACCATCCACTGCCACCAACACTACCACTACTAACACTACTATTACTACTACAACCACTAACACTACCACCATTACTACCAACACTACCACTACCACCACAACTAACACTGTCACTACCACCACTACCATAACTACTTCACTACTACCATCACTACAGAAGCAGATTAATATATTTTATGTGCATTCAAAATTTAGTTCCAGGTCGAATGATTTCCAAGATCAAGCAAATATATACAGTATATAATCATATCTTCGTTATTCCTGTGAGTGAAAATACAAGAAAATGAAAAAAAAAAAAAAAAAAAAAAAAAAATGTATACTGTAGTTAGTTACTCTCTCTCTCTCTCTCTCTCTCTCTCTCTCTCTCTCTCTCTCTCTCTCTCTCTCTCTCTCTCTCTCTCTCTCTCTCTCTCTCTCTCTCTCTCTCTCTCTCTCTCTCTCTCTCTCGTCACCTATCTAGCAAGCATTACCCATGTCCCTAGAATCATCATAATCATTTTAACTACAATCGATTTTATTTACCAGAGAAAAGACCCACCACACTACTCATGCACCCTCCCTCCCTCCCCCCAACAACACACACACACTACCATTCAGGGGGACAAGAAGAGTGAGTGAGTGTTGTTGGTGTTGGAGTGACTGTTTGGTGTCGTGGGTATAGAAGTGGTTTGATGGATGCTGGCGGGTGTGTGAAGGAGAGTGAGTGAGTGGGTGGAGGTGGGTATGTTTGTTGTGTTGATGTCACTTTGAGTATTGACGTGTGCTGTAATGTAGATAATGTTGACATGTGGTGTGTTATTTTGGTGTGTTGTGTGTTGTTGTGTAATGTTGTGATGTGTTATTTTGGTGTGGTGTGTGTGTTGTGGTAAGGTGTGGTGATGTGTTGTGTAATGTTGTGTTGTGTTGTGTTGTGGTATATGTGGTGTTATGTGGTAAGGTGCGGTGATGTGTTGTGGTGTTGTGTTGTGTTGTGTTGTGGTATGGTATATGTGGTGTTATGTGTTGTGGTATAAGGTGTATTTTTTGGTGAGTTGTGTTGTAGTGTGTGGTATTGTGTTGTGTTGTGGTATGGTGTAATGTGTTGCAGTATTGACCATCGCTTACCTCAGGACTTTATATTAAACAAAAAAAGGAAAAATAATAAAAATACAAAAATTATAAAGAATAATCTCATAAAACTATCTTGTATGTGTCACCTCTCGAATGACAAACACGAGTCGATAAATAAGATCACAGAAAATCACACATATAAAGAAATATCTATGCCACTTATCACACGACAGACACACACACACACACACACACATCAATAAACAAAATCATGATTGCAGAGTCACACAGAGAAAGATGTGCGTTGCTTATCAAAAGACGAACACACATAAATTTTACATACATACAGTACTCCGATTTATATATGTGTAAAATGGTGCACTGTCACCCAAAGAAGTAACGTTATCTAGTGATGATTCAATGCGTGATTTTTATTTTTTTTATTTTTTATTTTTATTTGTTATGCAGTTCACTGGTAATCTGTAGAACGATGTATGTACAGTTGCGAGCCAAAGTCCTGCATTTCATTTATATTTTTCTTGTTTGATACATGCAGTTCAGAAAAGATATGATTAAAATTGGCTAGATAAAATTCTTACTTGTGAAAAAAAAAATTTCATCTCTATTATCTGTCACAAGGTTAAATACAAATTCTGATCGTAAAAACTTCCTAATCTTTTTCATATGTTAGACAAAAATTCTGATCGTAACAATTTCCTAACCTTTATCATAATGTTAAATACAAATTCTGATCGTAAAAATTTCCTAACCTTTTTCATAATGTTAAATAAAAATTCTGATCTTAAATAATTCGTTTGCTCTTTCTTTCGTAGCCTACACAATTTCTAACTCAATTTCTAAAACGTGAAGCAACAGACATTATGGACCGTGACTGCACAACACCAGACATTAAACATCTAACTATCTGAACTACTGAACTACTGTCATTGATAGTCGTGACAGAGGGAGGGGGGTAGGTAAGTGGGTAGGTGGGTAGGTGGGTGGGTTGGTGACTTTCTCGAGGGAATTACACCTTGTGATTTTTTTAATATTATCTCGTGCATGTAGACTATCACGATTTTCCTTTCTTCCTTCAGGCCTATATTTGTTTATTTATTTATTTATATATTTATTTATTCTTTCATTCATTCATTCATTCTTTCACTTCATCCTTTTTTCCTTCCTGCCTGCATGTTTTCCTTCCTTATCTCTATCTATCCATCCTTTCTTCCTCTCTTCCATCCCCTTCTCTAATCTCCCTTCCATCCACCTTTCCTTCCTTTCTTCCATCCTCCACCTTTCCTTCCTTTCTTCCACCATCTACCTTTCCTCAGTAAATAATGTAAATACTGTATATCTTTCTATTTCCTTTTTTAAATTTTTATACTTTACATAGATATACTTTTTATGGATCAGTAAATAATGTGAATACTGTATATCTTTCAATTTTGTTTTTGTTTTTAATTTTTTTTTTTTTTTTTAGATGCCAGTAAACTCAGTCATACTCATTGTAGGTCAGAAGTAATGTAGAAATATCGCTTCATTACTCTTGATTATATTATTAAAGGTATAGTATGCTTTTGATTCCTCCAAATATATCAGGAAACAGGACCAGATGAACATAAATACTGGTGACCTGTTGCTTGGAATGGTTTGGATTAAATCAGTGCCTCCAGATATACATACCAACACATATATATAAAATCTCCCATTGTAATATTATTCTGTACGGTAATATTCTTTAATTATTGGTGCTTTGACTAATGCTAGACGATTAACCTACATCATGCCTTCCTCATTATGGACCCTGTGTTCGTGTATGTGACTTGGTGGCTTCTGATTCCTCCTAACTATGCCACGAAATAAGCTCCTTCAGTATAGGTGTGTATGTGTGTTTCGTGGCAATATTTGAAGGACTCACTAACCTCCAATAATGATTTCTGACTACATCACGAGGTCCCAGTGATGTAGTCAGAAAATTGGAGGATTCTGTAGCACATGCAATTTGTCGACAGTATTATAACCCATAAATAATAATGGATAATTGGAGTCATCAAAGTTAATGAAGGAAATGAGTACCGTACTGTTGATAGTGAACTGGTGCTACTGGTTCCTCCATACTAGTCAAGGCAACAAAAGATCACCATTAGTTTTGTTCATCTGGTCCTGTTTCCTGTCATAGTTTGGAGGAATCATTTGCACCAGATTTACCAACACTTAAAGACCCCTGTGTTGAAGTAAAACAAATTGGATGTTAGAGAGTCCTTCAAACATTTGCCACGAAACACACACACCTACATTAAAGGAGCTTGTTTCGTGGCATAGTCAGGAGGAATATGAAGCCACCAGGTCTCATACACGATCACAAGGACCTTAAAGTAATGAGTGTGTGTATTTAGGTGAGTGAGTTGTGGTGGTCCTAAAATATACAGCATCGTTATTAAGTGTGGTAATGCATTGTGGGAGATTAATATTATGGGCTACTGATTTCTTCTTGAATACTGAGAGGGAGGGAAGGCAAGGAAGGTAGGAGAAAAAGGAGGGAAGGAGAGAAAGGGAGAAGAAGAGGGAGGAAGGAAAGGAAGGGAGGTGAAAAGGGAGGGAAGGAAAGGGAGGGAGAAGAAGGGGGAAGGAAGGAAAGGAAGGGAGGAGAGATGGATATAGAGAAAGAAGGAAAGGAAGGAAGGAGAGATAGAAAGATGAATGGAAGGAGGGAAGGAAAGGAAGGGAGGAGAGATAGATAGAAGAATGAATGGAAGGAAGGAGAGATGGAATGATGGCAAGAATGATGGAAGAAGAGGAAGGAGGAGAGAGAGATGTTGTTTATAATATAATTTTTTATTTTTCATTTTTTTCACCATCTGTGCCGCGTTAGATGTATTTAATGAGAGAGAGAGAGAGAGAGAGAGAGAGAGAGAGAGAGAGAGAGAGAGAGAGAGAGAGAGAGAGAGAGACCTGATATGTGAGACAGGTAGATAGGTGAGGCTGATGGCAGAGGGTGTGGGAAGGTCGCTTTTTACACTTTGGACTGGTTTGGTTTGTGTGTGTATGTAGGGGGGGGAGGGAGGGAGGGAAGGTATACCGTACTGAGGTCAACATCACACAGGAACGTTTCAACACACACACACACACACACACACATATATGTATTTATATATATTTTTATTAAATCTCTGTGTATTTCCTCATTTATTTAACGTATATGTATTTTTCTCCCATATGTTTTTGTGTCTATTTGTTTTCATTCCCATTTTTACCTTTATTGTTTTATTGTAATATGTACATTTTCAGCTTACCAGCTGCTACTATTTTTAATAAACCGATTATTATTATTATTATTATTATTACATCACCCTCGACCTGACTTCCCTCACTGACAGCCACACTAAGCTGCTAAAACAGTTTGGTGAAAGACTTATTATCTCCCATCCCAGACACAGACACTTCCTACCAGACAACAACCCAAAACCCAGACATGCCATGAGACATTACAACAAACTAAAACCAATACGGGATACTACAGAAAAATATAAAAAGAGTGCTATTCCTACAATTGTTAACATAATTAACAATCCATAGACGTCAGCAATCCCCCATCATACTCATCATCACCATTTTCTTTGTGTATGTATATAATTATATATGTATTTGAATATCTTTACCTATTCTATTTCTTTTAAATGTATGTATATTTTCAGCCTATGGGTGCCCTCATGTTAATAAACCGTTTATTATTATTATTATTATTATTATTATTACACAGAGGTAGGCTAACTTAGGTCAACATCACACGATTCTGCACACACGCTCCCTCTCTCTATCTATCTCTCTCTCTCTCTCTCTCTCTCACACACTCTCTCTTCCCCTTTCTCTCTCTCTCTCTCACACACACAAACACACACACTCTTCCCTTCTCTCTCTCTCTCTCTCACTCTCTCTCTCACACACACACACTCTCTCCTTCTATCTCTCTATCTTACACACACACACACACTCTCTCTTCCCCTCTCTCTCTCTCTCTCTCACACACACACACGTCCCTCTATCCTAACTAAGCATGGCTCTCAACAATAGGAAGATAAGATGTGAGGGAAAATCATGGTAATAGCATTGATGTTTTACAACCTTTAATGACCTCATGATTACCAACGTGAAGATAACAACAGGAAAATACAAGAAAAAAGTTACACCTTACTCGCAATTTTTTTTTTTTTTTTTTAATTATTATTGTCCATTGCAAGATTAGATAAGATTAGATAGAAGCCACATTAATTAAAGGGAGATAGTGGAAGGCTACTGATTCCTCCTTACTGTGCCAGAAAACAGACGCTCTCAGTGGTATAAATAAGGAGTCTGTTTCGTGGCATAGTTTGGAGGAATCACAGACCTTCCAATTCACCTTCAGAAAGATCTCCCCTCAAAGGAGTGTTAATTAAAACCAGGAAATTTCTCCACTCGCGCTGGTTTCACGGGGCATTAATAATTCTCTTTTGTTACATTGGAGTGCCTTGATTCCTCCAAAGTATGCCAGGAAAAAGGACCAGATGAACAATAATAATGGTGTTCTGTTGCTTGGAATAATTTGGAGGATTCAGTTGCTCCAGATTTACCTAAGCACTACTAATTAATGGATTATATATATATTTTAGTTTAATCAGCAGCACTACAATAAAATAATGCAGGTGGTCTGAAGGTATATAATACTTTCTTGTGCTAGAATTGTGAGACTTTTGCTGATACCTAAGAACTACTATGCCACGAAAAAGATCCCTTATTGATATTATTATGGCCATTTTTTTTCCTGGCATAGATTAATTATTATAGTTTGGAGGAATCAGTAGCTTTCCATTTTCGCAAAAAAAAAAAAAAAAAAAAGAAAAAAAAAAAAAAAAAAAAAAAACCTCTCTCTTTCCCCCCTTAAAGGAAGAACAAAACCCATTATTCAAGCCCTTTCCTCCATCCCCTTCCCCTCCCCTCACCATTTGAATTGCAGTCTTTGAGAGACGGAATACAGAAGTGTGGAAATGAGATATGTAAAAGTAAAATGTAGGTTTGCAAGTCACCTATATAGTTGTGTGTGTGTGTGTGTGTGTGTGTGTGTGTGTGTGTAGGTCTATGTGTGTGTGTGTAGGCCTATGTGTGTGTGCGTGTGTATGTATGTGTGTGTGTGTGTGTGTGTGTATGTATGTGTGTGTAGGCCTATGTGTGTGTGCGTGTGTGTGTGTGTGTGTGTGTGTGTGTGTGTGTGTGTGTGTGTGTAGGCCTATTTGTATGTGCGTATGGATGTATGTGTGTGTGTGTGTGTGTTACCTTTTCATCTCTATAGTGGAGCCTTTGTGTGTGTGTGTGTGTGTGTGCGTTTTTGTTGAGGTGAGTGAGACGAAAATAGTTTGAGAGCAGGTACAGTAGCTGGAGGGAGAAAACAAAGGGGGGGGGGGGGTCAAAAAGAGGGGGGTTTGGGTCTGGTTGAGGGAACTAGAAAGGTATTTTTTTCTTTTCTTTTTTCACTTTTCCGTCTTTTGTGATGGTGAATTGTTTAGGAATGATAGTGTTTATATTGTGTTATACAAGAACTTTTATATTCTGTGTAGATCCTATTTGCTTTGTACGAAGAGACTTTCGATATAATCACTGTGTGTGTGTGTATGTGTGTGTCTAAAAAACAACTACAAACCCCACCATATGTATGTGTGTGTGTGTGTGTGTGTGTGTGTGTGTGTGTGTGTGTGTGTGTAACAAACAACTACAAACCCCACCATATATGTGTGTGTGTATGTGTGTGTGTGTGTGTGTGTGTGTGTGTGTGTGTGTGTAACAAACAACTACAAACCCCACCATATGTGTGTGTGTGTGTGTGTGTGTGTGTGTGTGTGTGTGTGTGTGTGTGTGTCTACGTCACTACAAAATGAGTACCGGTACGTATCAGTGTGAACCTCAACATCTGCCTACATCTCCCCTTCCTCTTCCTCTTCAATTGTCTGTGATGATAAGATATAACCCAAGCCTCCTCCTCCTCCTCCTTCTCCTCCACCACCACCTCCTCCTCCTCCTCCTCCTCTTCCTCCTTCCCTCCAAAAATAATATTAGTTATTGACACGTGACAGAGTTGACAGGTAGTGAGTGGGTCGCCTTTCCAGCTTTACGATATGGAAGGAAAAGTCGTGGTGGTTAATCTGGTCTTGGTGGTTCTTGTCTTCGGTGCTGGATCAGGGTTCGAGTTCCCCCAGCAGCAGGTCCTCATCCCTCGTGAGAAAATCTGCCCCGTAGCTGAGGACATCTTGCCCTGCGTTTGTACCGTCAGTGAGGAGTTGCTGGACCTTCGACTTGACTGCTCTTCGGTCCAGAATGAGACTCAACTCCGAAGTGTGTTTCAGGCGAGTTTTCCAGACACAGACTTTTCGAACTCGTCATCGATCAGGACCCGGCAGACCCCAACACCAACCTGATGGCCATCAAGCAAGACACGCTAGGGAACGTCAGCTTTGAGCGTGTTAGAATCTTGGGCACGAAGCTGGTGTCCGTGGAAGCCTACGCCTTCTCCAATTCGTACCAGACTCTCATTCACCTCGATCTCACCAACAACAACATTCAGAATTTTCCCTTCGCGTCCCTCCCACGGTACGTCTCCCTTCAGACTTTCATAATAGAGGGTAATGCTGTGGCTTCCCTACACCACATTATCTCTACCTCCCTTCAAGTCTTGAGTGCCAGTTTCAACCCTCTCTCAACCCTGGAAGTCTCAACCCTCACAGGAAGTCCAGCCTTGACTGAAGTTTACCTGGGTCACGCTGACCTCAACACCCTCGATCCTGGCCACTTCACCCACTTGGCCAACCTGAGCACACTTCACCTGGACGGCAACACCATCACTGTCCTAGAATACCAAGCCATCGTCACTCCCTCTAACACCATCTCCTACCTTAACCTCAACAGTAACGAGTTGACCTTTGTACGACACGATGCCATTTCAGGTCAGCAGGCATGATTCTATGTTCGTATTCTGTTGACTGTGTAAGGAGATATAAAATTAGCGTAGAAAACAAAAAGGATATCTGTGCTTTTAACAGTGGGAAAATTTTGGATGAGACAAAAAATCTGTATATTTAACGAGTTATTAAGTTTTGTGTATAAGAGTATAAGTAAGTAAACGTGTGTCCTGTCCCTTCCTGCACCAGGCTTGAGTTCTGACGCCACCCTCAGCTTGAGAAACAACGCCCTCACAACACTGGAGGAGGTATCTTGGCTACACGTCTTCCAGCAGTTGTATCCTGACGGTGTTATTGACCTCTCAGGTACAGGACAGTCAGTGGCCAACAGAGCTTATTTATTTTCTGTGTTGCAAACCCAAAAAGAAGTCCCTCTGAAGCTCAAAAATAATTGCCCTATAACCCTCAAAACATTACCACATCACTAAAATTAATCTCTCTCTCTCTCTCTCTCTCTCTCTCTCTCTCTCTCTCACCTTCTGTGTGTGTGTATGTGTGTGTCCCCAGGTAACCCGTTGGTGTGTGGGTGTGACCTGGCGTGGATCATGTTGGACTCTCAGGACAGGTACCGACCCCTCATCACAGACACCACCCGATGCGGAGTAAACGGTCCCATACTCGTCTTCCTCGACCCGGCTTTCTTTGAGCAGCAGTGCCAGCCTTAAAAAAAAAAAAAAAAAAAAAAAAAAGAGAGAGACGTGATTAGAGACGAATTGATGGGATGGGAAAGATGCATAGGGAAGTACTGTATATTTATGTGGGTGTTTCTGTGAGCATCTGTATGGGTATCCTTTAAAAAATACGTGATCAGAGACAGGTTGATGGGGGAAAAAAATTATGCTAGGGGATGGGAATGATGGGGAAATAGACGTGGGGGGAAGGAGGAAATAAAATAAATAATATATGCCATCAAGACTTTCCCAAACGAGGGTATAATAATAATAATATATCTATACTTTACTGTACATCGTATAGTAAATTTGCTAAGAACACCTTTGTCAGTATTCATAATGAGAGCTCTGATAATGTGTGAGTAGCCTAAGAAATGTAGTGTTTGTATCATAATAAAGCTTTAGAGTTGTGTGTATATTCTTCTTGAAACGTAGAGAGAATAATTATCATCCATCACAGAATAATGAAGCGGCGTGAAGCAAAAAATTAATGTATGATGCTTCTTTTCTCATAGTGTGCCTCCTTTCCTTCTGTTTCCTTCGTGATTGCTGTCCCTCATCTCTGTCTGTCTCCCTCATCCTCGTAACTAGAAGGTTTTCCTGGCCCAGCACAGTCCTCATTATTTCTATTTTACATCATCATCTCAGTCTATTTTAGAACATCAGTCTATTTTACATCATCAGTCTATTTTACATCATCATTTCAGTCTATCTATATTTACATCATCAGGCTATTTACATCATCATCTCAGTCTATTTTACATAATCTCAGTCTATTTTACATTATCATCACAATCCTCTTTTTTCTATTTTACATCATCATCTATGCCTTATCTATTTCCTCCTTCTGTTACAAAAAGTCTATGAGATAATAGACACCTGTTTATTTCTCTCCCACACCATCACCGTATCTCCAGTGACACAATATCTATTTCCTACTTACCTCAGTCATGTCCCTTTTTTTTTTTAAGTATTGTATTGTACATGTTTGAAGCATGACATTGTCCCACCCTTTACATTATAAGGAAATTTCCAAGTAGCTTTTGTTCTTCAATGTGAGACTAATTTTTTATATTTATTTAATTATTTATTTATTTGCTGATAGTGAGAATTAGTAAGAATTAGTTAACGAGAGTGAAGATAATTATATAGTAAATAAGTACATGAATGAGTATGTTATTGCTAAAGAGGGTCACCCGTTTATGAAAGAATTGGAAGGCTACTGATTTTACCTTCAAAGTATTCAATCACACTTTAGGAGACGTCACCCAGCAGACTGACTTCATTATACATCAGGCACCAAGCCATGACCACTCTGCATGAATAACGGAAGAGCTTAAAGGTATTCACAGCTAGAGGGTGTCATGCAGAGAGAGAGAGAGAGAGAGAGAGAGAGAGAGAGAGAGAGAGAGAGAGAGAGAGAGAGAGAGAGAGTATACCTGTGTGTGTGTGTGTGTGTGTGTGTGTGTGTGTGTGTGTGTGTGTGTGTGTGCTCTGTTCATTCAGTTCACGTACAACTATAACTGTGTGTTCTCGTTATTGTGTTCAACTCTTACCGTGTATATCTTGCTGTTCTCACTTGGTTCCGTGTGTGTGTGTGAGAGAGAGAGAGAGAGAGAGAGAGAGAGAGAGAGAGAGAGAGAGAGAGAGAGAGAGAGAGAGAGAGAGAGAGAGAGAGAGAGAGAGAGAGAGAGAGAGAGAGAGAGAGAGAGAGAGGAGAGAGAGAGAGAGAGAGAGAGAGAGAGAGAGAGAGAGAGAGAGAGGAAAAAAAACTAAAAAGAAAGAGAAGAATAAGAACAAGAACAAGAAAAAGGAGTAGGAAAAACAGACCACTAAGATCAGGAAGTCCAGTCCAGTAGGTGGGCCGAGGCAAGAGTAGGAAAATCACTACTGTAAAAATTTCCGTAAAAAAATTATGTTGTCTCGTTCTTTCCCACTTTATTGGCTTCACCCAGACACACACACACACTCTCTGCTTTTCCTTCCTTCTTAGCAGCCTTCCCCTTCGTCTCAGATATATATATATATACTGTACATACTTATATACTGTGATAACATTTGCTTTCTACTCTGCGTGAGGCGGCATGATTTGAAATAATGATGTGGAGTCTAAATCACTTGTTTGTTTTATGACGTGACATGGGGCCCCTACTGTTCTCTCTCTCTCTCTCTCTCTCTCTCTCTCTCTCTTATATATATACTCGTTACACAGTCATGTCTTTCCCACACTGTCTTCTCTCTCTTTTATATTTTTCCGCCTTTCTTTTCCTCCTCTTCCACCTCCACCTAGCTCCTCTCTTTTTGCTAGTGTTTACGCATTTTAATCTTTCGTCTTTTATATATTTTTTGTTTTCCTTCATTTACTCTTCCTTCTTTATCATTATCACCATGTTATTATTATTATTATTATTATGATTATTATTGATAGGAAGAAAAAATATAACAGAGATAATCACAAGCTTAACAACTCACACTGCAAAAAGTATGATTAGGTAAGGACACACACACACACACACACACACACCACAATATCCACTAAATCCTGAGGGTAGACAGCTGTTGACCTATATCCTGCAGCAGGTCTACATACACACACACTCACACACATATACGAACGTTCTTTGAGTGTAGCAGTAACTTTGAACCACCTGTTTGATGTCTATACAATATAACCTGAGTGACTGCAGCTGCTTCTCACAACACACTGCCCGGTTATTGAACTGTAAACAATGTGGTCTGTGATAATGCGTCCACCAGGTTTGCTACGGGATCACTATTCAAATGAGGGAAAAAAAAAAAAAACTAGTCCAACTCCAAATTACTCCAGGAAACAGACTATGATGGACTCTGATGGACTTAGTGGCTGTGAGAGATTGTGAAGGAACTGAGAGAGATTGTGAGAGGCTGTGAAGGAACTGTGAGAGATTGTGATAGGCTGTGAAGGAACTGAGGGAGATTGTGAGAGGCTGTGAAGGAACTGAGAGAGATTGTGAGAGGCTGTGAAGGAACTGAGAGAGATTGTGAGAGGCTGTGAGGGGGCGAGGGCTTTGGGGAACTGGAAAAATAGTTATGAGTTTGAGGGGCCTGTGAGGGGACTGTGATAAGATGTGAGTGGACTGTAAGTGGACTGTGATAAGATGTGAGTGGACTGTGATAAGATATGAGTGGACTGTAAGGGGACTGTGATAAGATGTGAGTGGACTGTGATAAGATATGAGTGGACTGTGAGTGGACTGTGATAAGATATGAGTGGACTGTAAGTGGACTGTGATAAAATGTGAGTGGACTTTGAGTGGACTGTGATAAGATGTGAGTGGACTGTACGGGGACTGTAAGGACCTATAGGCAATAACTAACGTGTGGTCAGCCTACACAAAATAACGGTCGGAGAAAACAACACAGCAGCTAACGGTTCTCTTCACCGCACCCCCTCCCTACCCCCCTTCTGACCGCTACCATCACCTCCCCCCTACCCCCACCACCCTCACCAACACCACCTAACCTCCTCCCCCTACCCCCACCCCCACCACCAACACCACCCAACCTCCTCCCCCTACCATCACCTTCCCACCACCAACACCATCCAACCTACTCCCCCAACCCCCACCACCCTCACCAACACCACCAAACATCCGATAGCACCCCCTCTTACCGCACCACCCACACCCACAATTACACCTCCCCCTACCCCCACCCAACCTCCTACAGCACCCCCTCTTCCTGCACCACCCACACCCACGCCCTCTTTCATTTATCTTCATTACCCCCATTCCTACACTCTCCTACACCCCTAGTTATTCTTCTATTATACACTCCTTCCCTCACACACACACACACACACACACTCTTCCCACCTCTCTCCACCTATTCTTTTTCCACTCCCTCACCCACGGCCACACCCTCATCCCTCCCCCTCCCTCCCCCACACACACACTCTCTCTCTCTCTCTCTCTCTCTCTCTCTCTCTCTCTCTCTCTCTCTCTCCACGCTTCACCTGTTGTCACTTCCACTTCTCATTCAACTCAAAGGATGGGATTATAGCTCAAGTCTGTTTACATATTCACTTTACCCCTCGTAGATAGTGAAAAATATACACCATAATCGTTACTGGTAAATGATAATATATAAAACTGTGAGTAAAAATTTTCTGCTTACACTCCTGCCTGCTAATCTTGTAACTTGTGAATCTCAACATTAAAATACGAAATAATATACAAACTCGTGAATATACTGTATATATAATGGTAAGAAAAGACTCGTATACTTTAAAAGATAGGCAGGCGTATTATTCTAGAGAAGATGTATGTATGTACAGTCACAAACACAAGTCCTGCATTAAAACTACGAAACGGGGATACTTTAATGATTACTATTATACACACACACACACACACAAAAAAAAAAAAAAAAAAAAAAGGAAGGAATGGAGTTAAGGTAAGTGTGTAGTAAGTGAGACAGACAAGATACAAGAGAGGCATTCAGTTAGTCAGTCAGTCAACCAGCCAACCTGCCAGCCAGCTTTCCCTCCTTTAGGCAGGTCACGTACTCGGCCTGGCCTGAAGAGTCCCACACGTCTATAAGTCCCGACACACACAATGTTCAAAGGGGGAACTTCCACTGACGACGACAACAACAACAACAGAAACAGCAACAGACAACAACAACAACAACAGAAACAACAACAACATTTCGTATTTGTTTCTTCAAGTGCCCGAGGGAAATGTTTGTCAATACGAAGTTCGGGAGTGAAGTTCGTCAGATATATATATTTATGGATTTATGACTTCAAAGATGGAATAAATACTGACTGTCTTTCCTTCACCATCAAGCTGCAGGGTCTTCAGATGTCCCTTCCCTCATTTTTATTTCCTTCTTGCTTCCTTGATGTCCTGTCTCTCTGTATGTCACCTTCTCCCTCGTGTCCTCAAATCAATCAGCCATAAAACACGAGAAGAGACAGGATTTTTGGTGTTGAATCTGGGGAAATAATACCCGCGTTTATAAAAAAAAAAAAAAAAAAAAAAAAATATGTTTGGCATGATGTTCGTCTTGGTTTAAAATACACTTACCGAAACAAGCTAAGAAATAAAAATGAAAAGAGTCTCTGTGCATTATCACCGAGTACAATATTCTATACAATACTGAGACTGTGGGTTTCTGTACAATACTGAGACTGTGGGTTTCTATACACTACTAAGACTGTGGGTTTCTGTACATTACTGAGACTGTGGGTTTCTGTACACTACTAAGACTGTGGGTTTCTATACACTACTAAGACTGTGGGTTTCTGTACACTACTAAGACTGTGGGTTTCTATACACTACTAAGACTGTGGGTTTCTGTACAATACTGAGACTGTGGGTTTCTATACACTACTAAGACTGTGGGTTTCTGTACATTACTGAGACTGTGGGTTTCTGTACACTACTAAGACTGTGGGTTTCTATACACTACTAAGACTGTGGGTTTCTATACACTACTAAGACTGTGGGTTTCTGTACACTACTAAGACTGTGGGTTTCTGTACACTACCGAGACTGTGGGTTTCTTTACTGCACATCATGGGAGCCACTCATTGCTATACCCCCTGACGAGTGTTTGGAGTGAAGAGCTGAAAAATATGTTACTCTTTATTTTCTTTGGGATTTCTCTGTGTGGTACAGTTGAGGAAGGGAGTTTCTTTATCTCCCCTGGGTTCCTCTATAGTATCCTACCCTACACGTTGGTGAAGTGAAGGAAGAGAATTTAACATCACATATAATTAAACGGACAACTTTGCAATTTCAGCGTAAATATTTTAGCATCTCAAATAAAAAGAAAGTATTATGCATCAGACCTTTATGTGGTAATAAATAAACGTGATTTACATGTGTTGTCGCTGTTATTGACTTATACCGTAGTTCTAGGTATGGTCAGTAAAGTAATATTTATGTATATATTATAATTTGAAGGAATATATGTAAAAGTTTATTATTTTCTAAAGAGGAATAAATACATTAAAAGCATCACGAGTGGCAACATCCTCCACACCCTATATACAGTTGCTGTTTTTGGGTGGTGTGGAAATAAAGTCAATATTTTAATACGTGCAGTGTAATGTGATGTTAATATTGCAACCAGGATGTAACAAATGAGCGAGAGAGAGATATATATATGAAGTATGTAATAAGCTATGAAAAAGAGAAGGGGAAAATTAAAAATACAGGATCGAAAAAGGGAATGATGAGAGGGAGGGAGGGAGGGAGAGAGGTGGGACTGTGGGAGGGAGAGGTATGGTCGTCTGGTGTTTGGGTGAGGTCACAGGTCACAGGTGGCAGTCGGGTTCAACCACCAGTCAGAGTATAGTTAGTTAGAGATTACAAAGATTCTATTGTGCCAGGCAGCAGAGATCTTATGACACTATACTAGAAGATAGTTAATATGGATCGGGGAGTAGCTATACGAGAAGGTTTATATTAAATGTACAACTTGGGAGTGTTGAAGGATGTGTTGGTTACTGGTGTATATATATATATATATATATATATATATATATATATATATATATATATATATATATATATATATATATATATATATATATATATATATATATATATATATATAAGGATACTGTCTTGACAACTTCACTGCACCACAAAATATTATTCTTTTCACAGCTAGGCATCTTTTCCATTCTTGGAAATGTGGACATCTCTTAGCGTGTGTGTATTATACATAGATATATATATATTTGGTTGATGTCCCAACGAAATGTTGAGGAGGAAAAACTCCTAACAAAAGCTGGGAATCGAACCCACCTTAGGCTACATATTAAATAAGAAAAATACGTACTGGAGAGTCTCACCACGCCTTCAAGTGTTTACAAATATGTTTACCATCAAGAGCTAGGGAAGAAAGGAAAGGATACTCCCTCTGGCTGTAATGGTGTGTCAATGATCTTTACCAATAATATTTCCCTTCACACACACACACACACACACACACACACACACACGAAAAAAAAAGAGCATGTATCAAATTCTGGTGTTCAACTTTCCCAAACTTTCACTTGAACTTTATATCTTACTTTTTATTATCTATAAAAGCCTACTGTATTATTATGACCCCCTCTTCCCCGGCCTCGTCACATTAGCTAGGCTCTCACCCTAATAATAATAATAATAATAATAATAATAATAATAATAATAATAATAACGACGAAAACGATAATGATGACGATGATGATAATAACAATAACAAATAAAAATAAATGATAAATAATTAATAATAATAAGAAGAAGACAAACTTGGGCAGCATATGTTAATTAATTGGTACGAGGCTGACACCATTAACTTAAAAAAAGTGAGTAAATTACTAGTATCTTTATAAGTGGGGCTCATATAGCTCATAGTGTAACGTACAATATAATTCATCTGTCTCTCTGGCCAATATGGACCTGTCGAACACTCAATACTTTCTCTCTGCTTGTCTGGGTAAATGTGTAGTTTTCTTTTACTACAATAATACACTTGAATAAACTGTATCATTCTGCCCAGTCAAGGAGTAATACGTTGATAATGGATTTTGAGAGAGAGAGAGAGAGAGAGAGAGAGAGAGAGAGAGAGAGAGAGAGAGAGAGAGAACAAACGAGTAAAGAGAGAGAGAGAGAGAGAGAGAGAGAGAGAACAAACGAGTAGAGAGAGAGAGAGAGAGAGAGATGGGGCAAGGCGTGGAGTGCAGCCCTTACCACCACTGTAAACAATGATATCCGCCTGCCCCAGTATGACCAACGAGTAAATACAGTAAATAAGTGATCAGACAAGAGACTCATTGAACCTGCTGCTGCTTTCTCTACCACACACACACACACACACCCTTGTTAGTCCTTGCTTTCTCTCTCTCTCTCTCTCTCTCTCTCTCTCTCTCTCTCTCTCTCTCTCTTATTAGTTCTCGTGCTCTCACTCTCTCTTTTGTTAGTTTACGTGCTCTCTTTTACTCTTGTTAGTTTTCGTGCACTCTCTCTCTCTCTCTCTCTCTCTTGTTAGTTTATTAGTTCTCGTGCTCTCACTCTCTCTCTCTCTCTCTCTCTCTCTCTCTTGTTAGTTTTCGTGCTCTCGCTCTCTAAAAACTTCCACCTTCACCAATATCCAATGAGGCTTAAAACGTCACTCCATCATCCCCAATACACGTGGAGGTACATAATATGGCTATTTCTTCAAATCTGAGTTAAGCCAGTGGGTGGAGTCTATAAGCGGTGGGCGGAGCTTAAAGTACAGGGTGGTCCGAAAGTCTTGTCACCCCCTACCAGAAAGTAATGAAAACAATAGAAGGTAATTATTATCTATCCTGTTGCCGTTTTCTATTACGATGTTTTTACCCTCTTTACCCACTAATTTATACCATTCTAAGACATTTTTCTTCTATGGCATGTTCTTCGGAAATGCCCCATTTCCAAATTTCCAATTTTGAAATTAGCCTGACCTTACCTAACCTGGACTGAAGCAGACTACCGCGACCTAACCTGGGCAAACTACCGGGACTTAACCAGAACAAACTACCGAGAAATAACCGTGGTAAAATTATGCAGCATAATACAAGATATATAAAGGGAAACATTGTTTGGAATTATTATATACATAATAATGTACACTATGCAGTTTGAGAGAAGATAGTTATATGATTATATAAAAAAAGTTTTCTTTATACTGTACAGCAGATCCTAAATTTCTTGTCACATGACATCACATTTAAAACATTTTTAGTGAAGTGAGGTTAAGTATACAGTACATTATGACAAGACACATAAAGGGAAACATTGTTTCGAATGATTTTATACATAATAATGTACAGTGCGTATACTTACCACCTCCCAGTACTTGGGCAGTGGTCTCTCAGTTATCTCCTTCACAAGGCACACTTAACACCTCCCAGTACTTGGGCTGGTCTCTCAGTTGTCTCCTGCTGTTGCTGTCACTATCTCATCAAACAACATTTATGATAAACAGTCAATCCAAGCCAATTTTGTCAAACCTGTTTGCAATAGGACGTGCGGCACTGGCAGACGCTACATTTTAGTGTTGTTTTTATTTCGCTTGTTTCGTAAATATATATTGTTATTAAGTTGTTACCTCACCTGTGGAATATTATAGTATCACTACGATCTCTTTTCACACATCCATAGGCAGGGATAATGGTTCAAAAAATGATAAAAATATCACTCACCACAAGATGTGTCCAAATCAGCTGACCAATGTTTTGGGTGTACTTGACATTGACAGCCGACCAATAGAAAACTGCTGGCTTCAAATATATGTGACGTCATGGTCTCTCCATATCTTATACCTCCATGATTTATACCTATACACGTCACTCCATCATCACCAATACACGTCACTTCATCATCATCATCAATACACGTCACTCCATCATCAGTACACGTCACTCAATCGTCACTAATACACGTCACTCCATCTATACCAGCAGTAGGCTACATGTCACTTCATATGTACCAATACACGTCACTCCATCTATACCAGTAGGCTACACGTCACTCCTTCATTACCATTATACATCACTTCATCTTCATCAATATCCAATGATCGAGGCATAGACCGAAGACGGTTTCATGAAGTTTAATATAGTTTAATTAATAGTTTAGTATAGTTTAATAATACCGCTCTTAACATTAATTATAATAAGGCTGGCGTCAGCACCATGAGCTATGCAAAAGATGAGGAAGGAGGATGTCCTTGGAGCTCAAACTTTAGGTAGGAACTGAAGGTAAATATCGAAAAATATGGATGACACTTACCAGTATTTAATGGTATAATCTACATCCATATTCAGGCAATGTAAGTCTTTCCCCCCCTAAAACTTTATTGGTGGGGCAGGACAGAGCTTACTATAAACATGTTATTATGTGGGTGTGGTACCAGTACGGTGGCTCCATAGACAAACACCAGAGCCATCGTACCGGTACCACGCCATCTTATACACCACGGATGTTCTTGAATACGGCCCTGTGTTTCGTGGTATAGTTTGAAGGAATCACGAAGTCTCCCCTTAACTATACAAAACATTATGTATAGGTAACTATGATATATGTATTATTGTGTCCATTTTTTAAAAGAGAGGCTTTGGAATAATTTCAGCGGGTTAATAAATGGTACTAACTATATTTTCAACTAAAAAAAAAAATAATAAGTGTACTGAGTACATATTTATTACAGTAATGACGTCACGACGGAATGTGGCCGATCGAGGAACTTCACAACAATAACAAGTAAATAAAATTACTTGAAATTTATATACAATATATTATTATTAAAAGAAATAATTGTAACGTTATATCTGTTAAAGAAGCATAACTTATTGAAGAAATGAGGAAACTAGAGGTTCTCTCTAGTGTCACCCTATAATGAGGCATATTTTAAGCCAGCGTCTGTTATAGTGGATGATGTTCTGCTAAAAGAGATGGGAAATGCACCATGCCTTAGTTTGCCTAATCCACATGCTATAGATTTAGGTATTAGTTTCCTTATGAATGTAAATATTTATTATATTTCATTGAAATGTTTGAATGTAAACAATGATGGTTCTGTACTGGCTATGTTGAAGAAAGAAGAAAAATTAGAAAATTGCAACAACCTTATATTGAATGCAAGGAAAACATCATTGGAGGGCTGTTATTCGACAGTGGAAAATGTTTAGACAATATAAAAGAATATCTTTATAAGTGCTGGAAAATAAGGGAGAAGAAATTAAAGGAACTCAGCAACAAATAAATGACAGAAAATGTTTAGACAATATAAAAGAATATCTTTATAAGTGCTGGAAAATAAGGGAGAAGAAATTAAAGGAACTCAGCAACAAATAAATGACAGAAAATGTTTAGACAATATAAAAGAATATCTTTATAAGTGCTGGAAAATAAGGGAGAAGAAATTAAAGGAACTCAGCAACAAATAAATGACAGAAAATGTTTAGACAATATAAAAGAATATCTTTATAAGTGCTGGAAAATAAGGGAGAAGAAATTAAAGGAACTCAGCAACAAATACTCGACAGAAGAGGGGCCGTTGTGAAGGCTATCCCTCGACACCATAACATCGCATTACATGTTTGTTTAGATTCTGTCAAGGAGGATAGATTTGTACAACTTGTATAGCGACCAATTGCATCATTATTATCTACGTAACATTGTACATTACGTGTGGCGGTGTTTTTTTTGGTAAATTTACAGAAGTGCTCCGTTCACTATAGTGTTTATTATAGTATCATTACCCACTATTGTGGACATAAAAGACACTTTTCAAGATGGGCCAGACGTGATTACAGACACACTACATCAGTCACTTTGCTTAAACAAGACACAAAACTAGACCCATTAGTAACACGAAGACAGATACATAGACAACAGATGATATACAAAATCACAAACAAGTTAGTTGACATAGACAAAGACACATATCTACACCCTACAAGTATACGATACACTAGAGGCAGCCACAACTTAAAATACCATACATACCAGACAAGCACTGATATATTTAGGCACTCATTCTTTCCCCGTAGCATCCAAGAGTGGAATCATCTCCCATCTCACGTAGTTAATAGCCCCACTCTTGACACGTTTAGAAATAGGATCAACAATCATTACCTCCCCAATCCTAATCCTCAACCCACAGTCCCTATATATCCTGCCCTGGATCCCTAAATCCCCCGCACAAACCCCGCATATTATGCCGCCCATGAGCGGCCCTCTGCGGGACCCTAAAACTTGAACTTGAACTTGAACTATGGTGTTTATCTCGGAGATGCCCCGTTTTCGAGACCACAGCAAACTACCGGGATATAAACCGGTGTAAACTATCTTATAAAGTGACCGGGGCAAATTCCCGGGTCCTAGCCGGATGTGGTAACACTGCGCGGTCCTAGCCAAAAACACAGTACTTCTGTAATAATACCTTTATATATGGTATTTATTGAAAGAATGACCATTTTGTAGCAGTGCTGCCAGATCTAGCTAGGTCCCAGTACTTTGCCCCGGTCATTTTCTGTACTTTACCACGGTTATTTCCCGGTAGTTTGCCCAGGTTAGGTCCCGGTAGTCTGCCCAGGTTAGGTGCCGGTAGTCTGCCCAGGTTAGGTGCCGGTAGTCTGATGCGGTCTAGGTTAGGTTAGGTCAGGCTAATTTCAAAATGCCCCATTTGAATATGCCATATCTTGGAAATGGGGCATTTACGGAGAAAATGATATAGAAGAAAATAGTCTTAGAATGGTCTAAATAAGTGGGTAATAAAGGTAGAAAAACCGTACCCAATAACGGTAATTCATTCAATATTTACCTTATATATATATATATATATATAGAGAGAGAATATTGCGATTATCTGTGCTGGCGAACTACTGGTTAGGTTAGGTAGGGTTTGGTTTCCTTTATCAATACTCAGTGGAATTATCTTGTGGAAATGTATTTTTTGATAGATATTTCAATTTTAAGATGCAACATTTCTGTAGCGGAGGGACAAACTGAGGTCGGGCAGACAGTGTTACCAGATCTCCTTGGCGAAATAACGAAAGGGCCTATATGCAGTTGTGTATATTACGCCTGACCCACCCAATCGGCATACTTTTAACTACTATCCACAGAATCTAATTTATTTCCAAAGGTCCCGAAGGACACTAGGTTAGGTTCCGAAGGACATTAGGTTAGGTCCTGAAGGTAGCCACAGTCTAGGTTAGGTCAGGTCAGGTTATTTCATCTGGTGATCAAAAAATTAATTATCCCAATTTAATATTATTGAGTTTCCCACCCAACTGGGCTACTTATTGTACATTCTTCATACGATTTCCCAAGTGTGGACAAATTAGCCTAAAACTTGGAAGTATCCCTGTATCTGGCAACACTGTATGCAGAGGCGGGAAATCGGGAACCCGCTAGGAAAGCCGCCTTCCCATTTCTAAGTAAATACATACAAATAATATTAATTCTTTTTACGTGTTTCCACGAAAGAAAACAGTCTACAATATAAAAAGGGAAAAGAGGCGGGCGATTTCGATTCCCAGAAAGTGTAAAAATCGCAATATTTACCATATACAGTATATATATACAATATTTTGATTAGTAGAGGAACTGGGGAAAATAGTGTATTGTAATTCAGTGTGTGCGCGTGAAATAAATTAATTGTTTGTTTATAATATTTTGATAAGCAGAGGAACTGGGGAAAGTACTTACTGTATTGTAATTATGTGTGTGTGTGTGGGTAAAAAAAAAAATAATTTGGTGGTGTTTTTTTGTATGTGTGAAAAAAGAAATAATAGTGTGGTGGTGTTTTGGTAATTATCTACTCTATAAACGGTTGGTATTACGATGTTTTAACCTTCTTTACCCACTACTATATACCAATCTAAGACACTTTTCTTCTATGACATTTTCTATGGAAGTGCCCCATTTAAAAATTAGTTTGACCTTACCTAAACTAACCTAGACCGAAGCAGACTACCGGGACCTAACCTGGGCAAACTACCGGGAAATAACTGTGATAAAGTACCAGGACCTGACCGGGGCAAAATACTGGGACCTAGCCGGATCTGCTACAAAACGGCAATAGTCTAGATAAATACCTACTTCTGTGTGTGTGTTTATGGTATAATTGAAGAAGAGTTGTTGATGTCTAACTATAGTGCTCGTATGTCACTGATGGGTGTAAAAGTTCAGTAATTATTTAGGAGAGGACCGAACGCCATGTTTTGACCTTAGCCTATAATAACCCAATCTGACCTAACCTAAACTCTAACTTATATAAGCTACATATCAGTGATGGTCATCTGAATATTACACTACACATGTTAGCAGAAGTTCGACATCAAAGTTCATCTGATTATTACACACAGGTTCGCAGCGGCTTGACATCAAAGTTCCTATTACACACAGGTTCACAGCAGTTCAATGTCAAAGTTCCCATTTACACAGGTTCGCAGCATTTCGAGATCAAAGTTCCCATTTAAATATTTGTACGAAGAACGGCAATTTTGATCTTCAACCTTTACACGAACGCTTTTGTCCTTTATGTTTTATTAATGTTAAACCTTATCAACAACCCATTTTGATTATAATGACCTGGATTCAGAGTTGATTTTCTGTGGTTGAAAAAGAATGCTCTCTGTATACAGTATATTTACGGTACCAGTTGCCTCATATATGACATAACAATCTTGTGTTTTTTACACTCCTGTTGGTAATGCTGTAGAATGTAGACTAGATTTTGCACCAAATATATTCTTTAATGTACTGTAAATGTTTCTTGTTTTCAGGATGAATTCTGTGTGATAATGGATATGGAGAACCAGAGCCAATTGAAACAAAAATGTGTCTCGGTTAAAGTGAAGCGGGAAATTGATTGTGGAGAACATTGGACTTTATCACATCAAAATATCGATAATGAAACACAAAAAAATTATAGCAAAAAAATTAACACAACAAACAGTAAATCACCCGAATCTCAGGGTAAGACGAGTTCTCGGTGTGACAAGGAAACCACATCATTGTCACCCACTAATCCAGGAAGAGGAAGACAAGGCAGAGGTGGAGGACGAGGCAGAAGTGGAGGACAAGGCAGAGGTGGAGGACGAGGCAGAGGTGGAGGACGAGGAAGAGGTGGAGGACGAGGAAGAGGTGGAGGACGAGGAAGAGGTGGAGGACGAGGCAGAGGTGGAGGACGAGGCAGAGGACGTGGAAGTAGTGTAGGTGGTACGAGGGCCACAGACTCCTCCGACATAGATGCTTCGGCTGACCTTGCCTCACGGAGCTTAGCCGGTCCCTCAACTGATGTCCCTGGAAATACAGATGCTGGTGCTGCAGACGTCATCCTAGATAAGAAAACGCGTGGTCTGAGAAAGAGGAAAAAGGGCTTTGTATTCGCAAGTGGCTCAGATGATGAAGATGCGGTAATTTTATCTGACTCTTCTTCAGATGAATACAAGCCTGTTAAAGATGAATTGGATAGTGATAGAGATAATATCAATCAGGAAGAAACTCCCAAGAAAGCTAGAAAAAAGAGGAAAAATAATGTTGATGATGAAAACGGCCCTAAAAAGAAGAAGAAGAAAGGAGCCGAGTCTCAGGAGGAACAGATGAATAACCAATGTGCAGCATTGAACTCAAAAGCCGTGCTGGACTTTATGATGCCCAGTTATTCTGACATGCTTGCTCCAGAACCTAGTACATCAACAACATCAAAAAAGAGCAAGGGAGAGGGGAGTGTGAAGGACAGAGGAAGGAGGAAGCAACAGTTACCAGAAATAAAATATGAAACAGAAAATGATGATGAAATTTATGGCTTTGACAATGATAAAGATGGACCTGTGCTTCATGGTCCCATCAGGAAAATTAAATATGGCAAACCACACTCTGTCACAGGTTGGCATTTTTATAATGTACTTTAAAGTACTAAGATTTTCCTTCAATATTCTTTGCCTTTACAATTCTTTCATTTAGGATGATTTTACACTGCAGCGATTAATTTACCCATAGGTACAGTTACGAGCACTAATAAGTTATTGTTGTTGAAGTTCCTCAAGCTGTCTGGCTGAGCAGCCCCGAGCTTTCCCACAGTGCCCTCAGAGAATATATGTTGTGTTGTTGGCGAATGTGGTTGTGTACATTGCAGTCTTTCATAATGTGTTTAATAGAGGGGGATGCTGTGTTGCATCCCGGACAGGCATCCACAATGGCGCGAGTCCCTGGGAACAGCTTCGGTCACCCGGGCAATATCAGCACTAATAAGTATTCTGGTGTGCTTCGAATACCTAGAGACAGTAAATAAATACACAATAAGATCTCCATTGGAATTACTTCGTTGGTGAATTGGACTGTTCAGAGCTTCAACTAAAACTGTATACGGTACTTATTAGTGCTTGTGACTGTACCATGTAAATACAGTATGATTGTTTAGCATCCCTTGTTTTAATATTACATACAGTACTCTGATTTCCTTGCAGGTAATTGGTACATTGCCAATGGTTACATAGAAGATCTCGCAACACTTCTGAAGAACTTTAAAAACCATAATGGCTGGAGATTCAAGGATTTTGCATCATGTTGGGAAAAATTAAATTTCTCTTTGATCTACAGGTTAGAGCTCAGAGGTTGTTTCTGTGTTAATTGTTTACCATATAAAAAAGTCAGAAATAGCCTAATCCTACATTATCTACCATCCCAATAATAAGTGTATATGAGGCGTCTATTTGCATAACGAGATAACCGACACAACTCAAGTTTTGAGAAAAATGGGTTTAAAGTTTAACATCTGTGTGCAAAAGGCTATAGTCTCTCTATTTATACTTCATTTTAAGCCTTATTAGAAACTCCAAAATGGGATATGGACTTCACCACTTAAATTGTAGATGATTACTAGGAAGGAAGACAGTGCTAACTCAATTTTGCTAGAGGTGGTGTTTATCCCGTTATGCAAATAGACGCCTCATATGCCAACCCTCCTTTCTTGTGATTCCTTACTGTAGACTCCAATCCAGTATACAGTATTATGATACTCAACTAGAAGAACGGAATATAAAATATCTATGTAACTTAAACCCTGCTCCCTTCAATATTCACTTCCACATTTGCTATTTACATTAAGTTTGCAATCCTCTTTTTTTTAAAGGTATACATTAACTAAACTTTATCTCCACACAGGGGTCGACAGAATTTTAAAGAACTAATAGAGTTTTCAGAAGAAATTGCATCAATAACAACAAGGTTTCTAGACACCTCTCACCTCATCAAGTTTAGAATTGGTGCCTTGTATACACTATATGGCCTCTACTACAAGCATCCTTTCAGGTAAGTATCAAGAATCCATGCAGACTACATCCGTTTTGTGACATTGAAATTGTGGTTCAATTTTTGGCTACAGTACTGCTGCTGCAATTTTATAATACAGTAATACTGTACAGTCCAATTTCTCCTGGTTATATAAGACTGTGGCAGGAATAAATACAGCATCTATTATCCAGGTCCAAACAAATGTTTATCTTTATCTTCTACAGGCACTTTTTCAAAATCCGAATTGTTCTGAGTGAATACAAAAACTTGGTGGAATTAGTGGAGCCATTCCGTACAGATGCAAATAACCCGGATCCGGCTTACATCTTTGGTAGACTCAAAGTGGATGGTGCATTCCATTATGTAGCAACATCTAATGAGGTAAGTTACCTTCTTGATTTATGAAGTTTCCTATGCAGTTCAATAAACCCTGATAAGACAGTAGGTACTGAGTTTATGATTATTTTTACTACAATTTTGTGTTGTTTTCAGTAACATTTTTCCATGTGATCATATGTTTCATTCAGAGGGCCTACATGCAATGAAGCTGAGTGTAAAGAGGGCTTGGTCTAATGGGAAAATAAGGTTTATAACCATAAATTTTCAGTAGCATACAGGAGGATTTGAAGTCTTTTGTCATGAGCATTTATTGTACCTCAGTTTGTGTAAGTACTTCAAGTGAATTCTCTCATGGACTGGTTTTCTCATTGATAAATTGTGAATTAAACCTACAGTACATTTATAGTATGATTGGAAACCAGGCTCATTAAGTGAAATAGAATTTGCCTATAAGTAATGAATATTGTGGATTGCATATGCGGCATTGCTTAGCATTGTTTGCTTGTTGCAGGTGAGATGTAGGCTAGCAGTTGTTGACATTATAAACATGATAACAATTGTAAAGTCCACTAAGAAACTCACCATCTCAGAAGACGTTTGGTAATGTCTTCGCACATAAATAAGTACTATACAGTATAGCCACTCCCATTCTAACACACACAACATGTACAGTACTCCCATGGCCTACATGTTAATTCCATGCATATTCATGTACAGTATTTGATGCATTTTTTCTTCATTGAGTCTGATTATGACTGTTATGACTTTGTTACAGGTTTGCTTGGACTTATATTCCCCGATGCAACAGCTAGTGACCCGAGCTAGTGAGCGGTTGTTGGACTCCTCTCCCCTGAGTGCTTCTCTGCCTCAGAACATCCTCCAGGCTGATAACTCCCTCCTTCACTTCTACCACCATGTCAAGGCTCAGGTCATGGGTCAGTAGAGTGTTTGTTATCTCTTCTCTGTTCTCTGACACTCTATGTTATCAGTCTATTTATCTCCCTCTCCCCATTATGTGGTGATCCTAGTTAGCTTATTGAGCAGGAAAATTGATTTTTTTTTCATTCATTTTTATGTTAAAGTAGCAAATTATATGCTGTTTCATATTATAGGTGATGGTGTGGAACCAGAGCGTAGCATGTCGATGCTTCATAACACTTTTATTGAGGACGTGTCCACAACACTCCAGAATCTCCATAACTGCCAAAAGACCCTCTTCCATGTGCCCAATTTTCTGAACACTCCTAGTCTGCCACCTTCTACAACTACAGTCACCACTGAGAGACCCACTGAGAATAACCCCACTCCTGATGTTGGTAAGTTCTTTATTGGATTTGAGAACTATTTCAATGTACTGTACTGTATACAAAATATTTATTATCTGAACCACTGGCTACGAAAAACCATCTCCTATTGTCCTGTAATGGCTAATCTTGGTTAGTTTTGTTGAAGCTACTACCCAGGGGATAGGAGTCCTGTTCCAGCTAGTTGGAAACATTTACCATGGGGTAAAAAGATACAACTACTGGCTAGTGATGGATAGTTATTATTACTGTTTTTGGTGTTTAGATCATTACTTATGTATTTGGAATTTTTCTTTTCCTCCAGGGAGCAGACGTGCTGACATACGAGCCAAGGCCAGCTCCATGAACACAACAGATGAATTTCTCAGTAACAGATATTTTGGAATCTCTAAAAGGGTGAACAGTCCATGCAAGAAAGGCAGACCCAACCAAGAGTCTCCCCAGGATAAGGCTAAGAACTATGAAGTTATTTGTGTTGGAAATGACTCAGTCAATAGGAATGAAGCAGGCAATGGGGAAGAAATTAACATCTGGTTGCCTGAAAAAGAAAAGGAAAAGAACAAGATGGAGATAAAATTTATGTGTCCACCATCACAAGAAAGTTTAGAAACTCCTCTCAAGCCCATCAGAAAGAGAAAGAAAAAGAACGATCCTCTTAGAGTATGTGACGATAATACTGTAGATTTAATGAATGGTATCGAGTGTACAGATGTTGATAATGTGATTGTGATAAATAAGGTGGACTTAAACTTGGAAGGAAATGATACTGATTATGATGCTTTGCCTCCCATTTCTTCACCACCCAAGAAGAAAATGAGAAACAGGAAAGCTGTGCTAATGAAAGCACTACAGTCACCCCCCCAAAGAAAAACTGCAGCAATAAAGAAAAATGTATGTAATCCTCCAGTTGTAATAAACAAGAAAATTTCAAGTAAAGGGCTTAAGGAGGAGTTGCCCCAGTTGCAAAAGAAAAGTCCTGAGAAACACATAGGAAAGAATATCATTATCGAACAAACAAAATTAACATCTTGTGATAATCTGTATTTACATATTACATTTTCTTTTCAGGACAGTGACATGTGTGTGAAGACAGTTTGCCAAATCAATGAAAAGACATTGGATGCAATACAAAATGATTGCAGAAAGCTTGAAGCTTTGAAAAAGAAATTGGTGTATCTCTTACCTCATCAATATCGAACTCAAGAAAATCTGAAAAACTTAATCATTACTATTGATGGTTACAATGACAATCCTCAATATGGAGATAAGAATATCTTAGAATTAATACCTTTACAGCAGGCTGAGTCAATACCAAAATACTTTGAAAACCAAACTGAAATGCCATCAAGTGTACCCAAGGCAAGAATTGTACCCATACAGGTTAATGGTACTACTTTTTATATGCCATCTCCTTGGCCCGTTGTACGTGGGTCTCCGGACAAGAAGAATCCAATGAGTCAGCAAACACCGGGCATTAAGCACATTAACAGTAAAGCTTCAGTCATGAAGACCATAAACAGTACAAAGGAATCTCTTTCTATCCTTGAAGCTACCACAAAAGATGTCAGTAGCACTGACCAGGCAGGTATACAGGATCCATTCACCTTGCTCTCAGATGAAACTCATTTGGAAAAACCAGGGACATTTGCATGGGATCATAATATTTCAAATGAAAATGACCTTGTGACTACAAGTTCGAGCAATTATCATGGAAGAATGTCAAATGTAGAAAACAAAGGAAGCAATGCCTTCATTGAGGAAACAGAATCAATCCTAGCAAAACCAGATTCAGATGAAACTTACTTAGGGATTGAGACTGGTTCTGCGGATGAAGCTATCTCACAGGAGTCCTGGTCTCCCAATCCCTCATGCTCCTATAGTCTAGATACAGCAGATGTTAAATATTTTGAGTCCCATACCATTGATGATTGTTATGCCAGTCACCCTTTGTTAGAGGGTTTAGAACATCAAACTACTGAGAAAATATCAATATCTGAAATGCATTCTCCTTTTCAGTCTACAAAGCACCATTCTGTGTATTCTGAATGCACACCAGCTCCAACCAGATATGCCTGTAATGAGAATGCAGGAACAGCAGTATTTAATGCCAGTACAAATTCAACTTCCCAATTTCAAGAAAATATTTTTTCTGCATCTCCTACATCCTCAACACAAAATACAATGGTACTTGATCAAAGACACCATGAACACACTGTAGAAAGTAGTCAGTTTGTATCCTCAGGTGTTACACAACAGAATTTGGGTTTGCATACTTCTGAGTCCCCAGCCATCACCCATGTTGTACCTGTAGATTATACTAAGGTCCTTCTTAACAAAAAGACAGGCAGTATGTATGTTAGGATTGTGGTTAATCAAACTCCACTCCTAATACCTGTGGATGCACATATGTCAAGGGTTGCTTCAACTACCTCTACTGTTAGCATACCTAGTGAAGTAGAGCAAGTTATGCCAGCCAAAGAACAACAGAATCAGTTGGTTGATCCACATTGTATGAGCAATGAACAGACACCTAATGGATCTTCAAAGTCAGTGATGAATGTAAAGTGCAGTACTACCAAAGATGAAGTTGGTGTGGAGAAGAGCAAAGCATTTATTGATGATAATGTCTCGATGTCTCTTCCTCCGCCAAATAATGATTTACTTAGCAACTGTAAAATGGAAAATAATGAGTCACTTTCACAGCCTTCTACAAGCTTTTCAGCACCTGAAGCAACTTCATATAGGGATAAACCAGTTTGTTCCTTCTTGTATAGTAAAAAATACCACTCTCTCGCTAAAATGAGAGAGTTTTCAGGGCCAGCCACTGGTATCCCATTCAAAACTCCAAAGCCACGTGTGCCATTTATCCTGAAACAGGCACTGTTTCGCAGGAAATAGCTGATTCTAAAGTCTGTGTAACTTTAAGGGCATTTGTTTGTGTTCACAGGTATTGCAGTTATGAAATTACTTAACATGATACAGTAATTTTTATTATATTGATCTCTGATTGCCTATTTGTTCATCTGTCTGTCCTTTCTGTAATTCAATAGTTTTGATTCCAGTCTGCCTCTTAGAGTGGCCTTTGAAAATGATATTTCTTTTTCTTTTTACATTTTGAATCATTGCATTCATCATTTGACCCATTCCTACCTACTAGCCCCTGGCTAGTTTCTTCTCTCCAGAACTTACTTTCAGTTTTCCAATTTCAACCACTTTTCTCACCCACAAAATGGCTGAAATGATAACAGAAGATATTTTTATCTATATTCTTCCAGTGTGTCCTTATTAGGAAGGTCATTTAACATACACTTTTGCATACCTATCCTTCCCAGCCTTTCTCTCCTCTGGTGCCTGCTTCTGTACACTTTAGAATGAGGGTAAACTTTTACCTTTAGCTAGCACAGTGGTAGAGGCTGTGGCTGCAATTCTGTGGTCCAGCGTTCGATCCTTGCTCGGGACATGTTAAAAATGCCACTGATACACACAGTGTGTGCTACACTCTGTCCCATTGACTGCCTCTCATTGGTGGACCTTTAACCTTTTAACCAGTCCCATCATACAGTACCTCTACCCTCCCCTCCTTTGTTCCATTCTTCAGTCCCAACATCATACTGTACTTCACATTCATTGCTCAAGCATCCAGATTTATCGAGTCCTGAAAGCATGTCTTACTTGCCAAAGACATACAGTATTTCCTTGTTTACATTTTGCTCTCACTGATATTTTTAGTCATATTTGCACTAAAACATTTAGCCAATTTTTTTCAACTCTTTTTTTATAGAATACAAAGTTCAATCCCTAACACTACCCTACTCTTGGTGGAATTAATGGCTAGCTGGTACCTGAGATATTCCCATAATTTATTTTGTATCAATGACTTTGGCCCTGTCTTCAGTTTGTGATAGTTATCTACAGTAATTAAGAAGGTAATATATCAGTCTGTCAGTATGAGGCAAGGGTCATTTTCCAAGGCAATGTTGTTGATTATTTCTGAATATGTTGAAGTTGCATTACTGTACAGTACTGATAGGATGATTGTTAAGAGTTGAATTGTAAGCCCCTGAACAAAGGAAACTTAGCTGTGGAATGACAACTGGGTTGTGTGATGATTTTGTTGACAAAATTATTGCCGATTCTGAACTCTTTGATTGATTTTTTAAAATGCATTTTGATAAAAAATGCTGAAATGTATAATTGGGGAGGAATCAGACTGAAAGTGGCATTATGTGTACAGTTATTGTAATATATGTCTGTGATATTCTATATTAACACATGCTAGCCCCTGGCTAGTATAGTGGTGATGCGTCGGTCTCGCATGCTTCAGGTCGGCAGATCCAGTCTCGCCCAGGCCCACAAGTTTAAAAACTGTTTACTGGGGGGTTACTGCCATGGCTGGGCACCATGGTGGGGAGTTGGGCTTGCCTGGCTGACGTTTGAGAGAGTATCTCATTAGAGATAGATACCGTACAAGAACTGAAACCCTGCAACTTTAACTTTTTATATTTTGGCCATATCCTTTAGGCTTCACAAGGATTCTGAAGAGTTGTATTTATATGCTAAAGGAAGGATCACATAGATATTCAAAATTGTATGATATAATTTATAATGGAAATCAGAATCTCAGTTACTAATACAGTTTACAATTTTGTAATTTCATAACCGGGTATTTGATAAACAATTACTACTAAATATAAGCATGTATAAAGTTAATATGCTTGTTTGTAATACAAAGGATGTTATATATCACAAAAAATTCGTTATTGAGTAAGTTGTATACTGTACTAAGTTATGTTTGTACAGTATAAGGTATTATGCAATTTAAACTGGTTTAAATAAATACCAATAAACCATACTCCTAATAGTTGTTTTAATGCAAATTTTTGCAAGAATGTGTGCTAAGAAAAGACTAGCAGGTATAAAGATTCCTCTCTCTCTGTGCAGGGTTTTCTTTCTTCCTCCAGCTTAATTCAATTAATTATGACTGGAGAGTTAACCTTACGTAATATAAATTAATAAGGTACTATTAGCCACAAGAATTTATACACAGGCCATTGTTCTCGAGGGTTTACAACACAGGAAATGTTAGATTATATAACTGCAATACATTATCATTATTAGGTTTGTTGTTTTGTAATAATTACAGAGTCACTTGGTAGAACATTCATTGCAGTACTTCCAGAATAATGACCTTTTTCCAAATAGCCTGTGTGTAAGTGAAAAGTGCATTTTGCTGTAGGTTCGGCACTTTTCGGGTCTTATTAAGAAAGTGACCATTAAATATTGATACGATCTGATTTGGGTAACCATCAAGGATAATTGAATACAAAAATGTATAATTCACAACTGTACTCAATAACACAGAATATACAGTATAAATCCCTATATCCTACCACTTTCACACAAATGCAAGATACAAAAAAGTTAACAGGAGCATACACATAGACACATATCCTATCTACACCTCCTCCACACACTATACACAGTACATGGGCCAGTCCCCGTTGAAATAGCAGGGTTTGATGTATATGGCATTGGCAGCAGGACCAGTCGCTTCCAATTCCATAGGCGACACAGTACACCACAAATGAAGTACCAACCACAGGTATCCTACATGTAGTTCAGTGCTCCCGAGACACCGATTACCTCCCACACTTTTAGGCACTGTTGCTCTACTATAGTAAGGTTACTAAGTTTACTTAGTAAGGTAGCCACGCCAGGAACATCAGCACCTCACAGGCCATGATGCTGCCCATGAGCGCCGATCATTGAGCGGCCCTGAGGGCCTTCTGCGGGAGTCGGAACCCACAACTTGAACTAGTTGAACAGTTTGAACTGAACTTGAACATTGCTAATTTGCTATCAATAAAAATCTCGAACTTGTTAACGTTAGCAATAAATAATTTTTCCACCTTTGTATTTTTATATTTATAAGTTTGTACAAGTTTATCAAATTATCTGTAGGTTGTTCAGCTTGGGCCTTGTCCTTTTATTGTATGCCTTTACAACAATAAACTCTTTCCTTTTATTGTATGCCTTTACAAAAATAAACTCTTTAATTCAATTCCATTCAAATTTTCCACCCTGGCCGGATTTTGTTGGTGTATCCGGAGTAGAAGCGACCTGACTGACGACGACCAAAACAAACATGGCATCAGCACTGGAGCATTTCGTCAACAATGTCACCTCTCTTTCTTCTCAAGGTAGCTTATTAGGGACGTTAACTTGTATCAGGTGGAATGTATATTGTAGCAAGATTATTATTAGGTGCTAGATTAATGCAGTAAGGGAATAGATTCACTAGAAACACTTTTTATAATATACACTTGCGTCGTCCCATCATTCAATACTTTTTTGCTTTTTTTTTTTTTATATATTGTTGAAATTGGAACGTGTGTTGCTCTTCATGAGGTGTGTGTTTTCATGTTAATATACTGCTTTAATTATAATATGATGGGTATATGCCGATTATTATTCATATAAGACATTGCAGTTATGTCACTCCTTTAACCTCTATATAATATGTCATGGTAATAACAAAACAAGAAGGTAAGGATTACAGTTATCGGAAATGGGTAATTGTGGAGGAAAATACTTTACAAACAGGATTTCAGTATGTCTAACCTCAGTCCAGTTTTAGGTAGGGTAGGTTTATTGAGTACTGTACGGTACTAAAAATTAATAGAATCTCTTTTCCTGATAATATCTAATTTCAGGCAACTACAGCGAGGTGGTGAAATATGTCAGCAAAAGTACAGATGTCCTCTCCAAGAATGTGGCTCATCTCGACACTGTTCTGGCCACGTTGCAGCCACAGAGCCACAGCTTAGGGGTGGTGGCTGTCTTGTGTGTACGTCTTCAAAACACCACTCACACTGACGCAAACATTGACACTTTGCACGCCACGGTGGCCGAATTTGTCAATGTTTGTGCAGAAGAACAGATCAAATTTGCTCCAGACATGAGTAAGTTTATATTTAAAGGCTAGTATGCCATTAACTATAGTATTGGCTAACTGGTTGAGTTGTGTTTACAGACTTTATAAGGCTCAGTACAGTGTAGTTGTAAAGCATGAATCATGAATGTGATACTTAGTTCCATTGTTTGTATGAATGTAAAATGTAGCAACTCCCAATATAACTCACTGTTGGAGCTCGTTGAAAGTTAACCTACCTGTACTTGAGTTTATGTATTGGAAAAAAATTAAAATTACTTTATTTGACACTGCTATGGCACTTGAGGTTTGGAAGAAAGTTCAGAGATATTGTCCTCAATTGATATTTAAACCCTTAACCCCGTCTGAGAAAAAAAAATATAAAAGAGTTTGCTAAACCAGTGTAACTATATAGATAAATATAGAATAAAGAGTTGTTTAAAAGCTGTGCTGATACAAGTATTGATGTGAACAGTGGCTGAGTTGTGTGGGAGCTATGCAGACTTACTGGTGGCTGGGAACTGTGCAATGAGAGGCATTGAAGTCCTCAGCACTGCCATCCGCAAGACCCAGGACTCACCACTCCACCTCACCTCTATCCACGCCCACCTGCTCCACTTGTGCCTCATGTCCAAGTGCTTCAAACCTGCACTCAAGTTCATGGATGTAGATATAATGGATATTAGTAAAGAAGTATGTTTATGTATTATTATAATTTGTTTACAATATACAGTATACATTGTGTCAGTTATAATACATACCTTAATTATTTCAGTTTCATATGAAAGAATGACCCAGTTTCAGTCAGATAGAATTAATACTGTGAATAAACTTTCAAATGCTGAATTTTAATTGGTGTTGTCTTCAAACATTATTGTATAATTTCCTACAGATAACTTGCAATAATTTTTTTCAGTTCTTAGATATATAATTAGATAAAATTTACTTGCAATCCACCAGTTAATATTTAAAAAAACTACCAGCTAAAATTAGATTATTATGCTTTTCCATTTGGCATTCTTTTGTCCCATGCTAATAACAGATTCAGTAAATAATGTGTAATTAGGAAAGGAGGGAATTTTAAATTTGAGATAGCTAAATTATTTTATATGTATATTTTATTTTTATATTTTTCTTTCTCAGCAGAAATGACTATTTTATCATTATACTAGATTCATAATAAGCATTGTAACATCTTTATTCTTCTTGAACTTCACAGCGAGGCAACTATGATGTAAAACACTTCCTCCTATACTACTACTATGGAGGTATGATCTACACTGCCACCAAGAGCTACGACCGTGCTCAATACTTCTTCAGAGTTTGCATCACCACTCCAGCCCTCGCCGTCTCACACATCATGCTAGAAGCGTTCAAGAAATATATTCTTGTCTCACTCATTCTGGAGGGCAAGGTAATCCTATGCTGCCTTTTTAGGTAACATATTAGGCCTAAGTGACCATCTGGAAAAAACAATGTGGCATATACCTGGTACTTTACTTATTACAGTACTTAAACATTGTTAACCTGCATCAACTTGTTGATGCTGCCATTATATAAAACCAAGATGAAATATAATAATTCATTCAATATACAGTAGGTTTGATTATTGCACATGTTCTCAATGCGCGATTCACTTTTGCGCGACTAACCCCAAATCAGCACCATTTTATTTTATTACGCGCGATACTTCCACAGAGGATGTTTTTGTGGGCAAGAGTGGCCTAAATCCACAATCTTTCCCAGAAGCGCATCTAATTTCAGTTTCCGCAAGAAACTAGCCGCTCCCCCAAACCCACACCACAACCAATTTACTTATTAGACGTTGGCTACAACTAGACGCTACCCTCAGGTGGCTTCTCCCTCTCACTCAGTCAGTCTTCTGCTCCCTCACGTCATGTGTACCCCCCTCTCCATTGTCACCGACTTGTTGCCCCCAACCCTACCCCGTACTAACCAACATCTGCCTTTACCATGCCAAAGGTCGAGCATAAGAAGAATTTTCTGTCACACACTCTGAAGCTTCAGGTGATTAAGTACTTAATAGTCTGCAAAGAATTATCGAGAGCTACCCCCCCAGCCATAAACCAGGGCAATTTTTTTTTTTTTTTTTTTTTTTTAGTGGGGGAGGGTTGGGGTGGTCTAAGCTCCGCCCACCAGCCCACGCAGGCTAGAGTCAGTATTACTATAGTCAATCCCCTAGTTCTAGCCCATGCCTTTCCAGTGGTACCATTGCCATTGCTGTATAAAGCCCATGCAGGCTATTATGCTTGCTGTGAGGAGTTACGGTGTTTCTCCTCTCGATGGGCTAACTACTAAGTCGTGCCAGTAACCCAGCAATCATTTTGATGGAGCGGTATCTCGCTATCTTCAATATAGATTCAGTTGTGTCCACCCTTGACTTTGAAGGGTTTATGGACGAAGTAAATGAGATATCAACATTAAACACAGTGCTAGTGGGAGTGCTGGTGTGGTGGCAGTTGAGGGTAGTGGTGTGACCTTGGGAGGAGCATCGGGGACCGCTATATAGTGTCACAGCCACCTTGGAACTCCATCTCTAACTCCTTGTGTGCTTCTGTATTGATACTTTGGTATGAACTTATATTCATTGTTACTGTGACTCATAATCAAATCGCAATTACCAAATACTGTACTGTACCCTACATATTGGCGTATAAGATCTCTGTAAATTTTTAGTGTGAGGCAGTGCCACCCATAAGTAATTTTCCTCATATAAATATGTATTCACACTGTGATTTCCCATTACACGAGCGCCTCTGTCGCCCAATATGTCGCGCAATATGCGAACCTACTGTATTTGCATGTTTGTTTATAAAGCTGTTATAACAAGATATGTCCTAAGAATCATTTATTTTTCTTTCCTTAGATTGGCAAAATCCCAAAGTATGCCTCCCTTGTGGTGACACGCTTCATCAAGCCTTTGAGTCAACAGTACTGGGATCTGGGTACTGCCTTCACTACCAACTGTCCAGACAAAGTTTGTGCTGTTATCAACAAAAATCAGGAAACTTTTGTAAGGTAATTATACAGTTTCTATATTCATATCAGTGTGTTGATGTTTTGTAGTTTTCCAAGAATAATTCAACCTAGACAACTACAGACTAAATATATTATAGTAGTTGTATGGTCAACCTGATAAAAATTGCAAGTTTATATATTTTGTTTACACAGAGACCAGAACATGGGCCTGGTGAAGCAGTGCCTGAGTGCTCTATACAAGAAGAACATTCAACGCCTCACTCGCACCTTCCTAACCCTCTCCTTGGCAGATGTGGCTAATAGAGTACAGCTATCAACTCCACAGGAGGCTCAAAAATACATTTTGCACATGGTATGCTGCTCCTATTCTGTATAATGTAGGGATTAGATTGACTGAATGAAGAAAATGAAAAGTATGTAAAGAGTAATCACAGTACAGAGTCAAGACATGTGGTAAAAAAATTATTTCTCAATGATGTTAGAATGCAGACCAGTCCAGAATATTGTGTTACCAAACCATCTGGCTTATATTATCCCTTGTATATAAAATTAAAGTAAATTTGTGGCTTTAGCTCTACTTTGTTAAGCACTTTATATCTCCTTTTTCACTCAAGATTGAAGATGGAGAGATCCATGCCAGCATCAATCAGCGTGATGGCATGGTGGTTTTCCTTGACAACCCTGAGAAGTACAATTCCCCCACCATGATGTCACAACTGGACAAGGAGGCAAGTAGTTACTGTTGGCTTCATTCATTTCTGTATCTTGATTTTTTTCTTTTTATTAATTTCTAGAGCATGAATTTCTATATTATTCTAAATGCACTAGAGTAGGGAATTCATAATAAGATTAAAGCTTCTACTTACAATAATGAGCAATTGTATGTTGTGTTAATCTTTAGAAGCATTGTTTGATCAGACATACTTTATCACGTGTATATACCCTCAACCCAGGTTTCATTAACATAGTTTTCTTGTCTGGTCGCCTACAGATGCAGTTGTGTATGGAAGTGGAACGAAGACTACAGACTATGGAGGAGGAGATAGTGGTAAATCCTCAGTATGTCCAGAAGGTGCTGGGACCACAAGATGATGAGGGACCGGCCCCATCATCAGCGCAGTCATCGTCTTCATCATCTTCGTCTACTTTTAATATTGTCTCTTCGATGTGATTGATTTTTTCCATCCCTCTTTCTCTGCCACATATTCTATGACTAGTCTTAAAACTCTTGGCTTTTATATTGTTTCCACTCATTGTTATGCTGGCTTGTACTTCCTCTCACTTATGCATGATACAGTATCATGTTTGTTTTGGTCAGCTCCTTTCCCAGGTCTTGGTCTTTTCTACACACTATTTTATGTCATATTGTCTTTGTTTTTCTTTTCCACTCATTCCTTCTTATTATGATTCATCATGCCATTTCCAAAAAGTGTAAGGAGAAATATTGTTTTGGGGGGGATGGGACAGTCAAACAGAGGTCAAGTAAAATGTTTCTGGATATACAGAATACCCATACTTTCATACTTTGGGTATTTAACTTTTCTTTGAAACATAATGGTTCATTTATGAATACAGTACGGTATGTTGGCAAAGGCCTTTGAGTTAGTATTTAAAGTGCAGTTATTACACTGTTGAATAATATATGGATGATATAATGTACTAAAGCTTTTTTTTACTCATCTGACGTACAGTAATCCACAAGCCAACCCTACCTGGCAGGTAAATTCACTACTTTGAATTCCATCACAAACTACAGACCCTCAACTTTCGGGTGAGACTAGAACATATAGTCTGGCTGCATAGGAGGTGTAAAACAGGCTGAGTGTGGGTGTGGGGTGTGTAAGGCATTGTGTGAGCAAATATAGTTGGAGGTATGTGAGTGGGTGGATGGGTCAGGCCCAAGGCAGGGAGGGATACATGAACTATAGACTAAATATCTCTCAAGTTTGTCTAGAGAAACAAAAAAGTAGTTAAAATTAAAAGTACTGGTGAAAAATCATGCTCACCATAACTATGGTGTATGTGTATCTTGTGCCCTCAACATGTACCACATGGTGTATCTTGGTGTGTAATGGTTATTGAAGATAATTTTCATAAGTAAATTAATTTTTGTGGCTGAACAGGTGAAATTCTTGGTAATTTGATTTCTTCACCATAAATCATAATTATGAATGTAAATAAAATTTTGTCACCTTAATCCAACTAGGAATAGTACTTCAATGACCATTAGACATACTTTAAGATTTTTTCTTGGAGAAATACCAGGCAAAAGAAAATTTTGCTCAGAGATGACAGCCTCTGATGCAGCATCAATCTTTGTAGAAGCTCAGTGTTTCTATCTGTAACATCCTGACCAGTATGAAACAAATGGTGTAGATTGAAGTTTGTTTACAATTTTTTCTGCATCTATAATATACTTTACGCTTTGATAGATAGGCCTCTGTATGTAGTGTACTGTATAAAAATGTTTAATTGAAGATTTTTTTTCTAATCGTTTACATTCAAGAGTCGTGAAACAGGCTATTGTAATTAGAATTGGGCAGAAACATATAGTAATATTTGTGGGTCCAGCATTCATTTTGAAGTCTTTGGGGGGATGAGGAAAGTTCAATTCCGTCAGGAGGTCGTTACCAACCAAGGGTGTATAGTAGACTACAATACTAGGCGCGGTTTTATTCACAGAGTATAACAGAGTAGTAATGTGGAGTGGACCCAAGCACAGGTGATGGTGACTTCCGCTGCCTCGCTTGCCAGTGTTGCTTGGAGAAGACTTGTAGCAGGGTCCATAGAATATTCTATGGACCCTGACTTGTAGTGTGTGGGTCGGTGACTGGGTACGGCGTGGCGAGGCAAGGCGGCTGGCAGAGCAGGAGGGAGGAGCGTGTGGTCCGGTGTGGACTGGGAGCTATAGTCCAAAGGTAAGTGATTGCCCAGCGGCCCGGCAATGGCGTCGGTAGGCCTCTGTGCAACTGCAAGACCCAGTCGCTAGCCAGCAGCTGCAGACACTTTTTATGGTGGAATTATACACAATTTTGGCAAGGTTTGCAGTGTCGCCATTCACCTAGACAGTTATTACACGATGTACTTTTTATACAATACCATAAGAAGGGGAGAAGCTTGATGTACTAATGTTCTTTCATGTAATCCCAACAATTATTTATAAAGTACGCAATGTACAAACAGGTAAAAGTGCTTTTTTCAAAGGTTATTTCTACACTCGTTGGTAATACAATAGGAGGTGGAGCCTGTTTATACTAGATTACTAGTATCGAGTCTATCGACTTCAGGTCAACAAAACGCACATGAACTTCTGGTATACCACTAAGTGTATCGAGTGCTGTGATACAAGAAATCGCTTACTTGCAGTGTACGAAGGATCTTGGAAAGCTACCAAAGAAAAGCATATTTAGTACTGTATACTAACAAGTGGAGATACTACACTACTACAAGCCAAGACACAACAAGACCAGCGCTACTCACTACACTCAGCGGTATTCGAGGCGTTCCTGTCTGCAGGCAAGCGGGGAAGCTAGATCTACCACCGTGCTTGGGTTACACACATTTCCCTGTGTTGTATTCTACCTGTGTCGCCACCAAATAAACCTGTACTAAGTATACGAGTCTGCTGTTCACCTAATAGTAACTAGTCTCCGTGACTGTTATACCAGTGAGACACCAAGTAAACCACGCGGAGATTCCAAGCGCGTACGTGGAATTCTGTGAAGAAAGCTGCAGACCTACGTAGGAAACTTCGTAATGACATCTTCCACGAAGTTACTGAACAAATCGTTAACAGAGAACAATTATTTGACTTGGATGTCTATCACTCACAATGCTTACGAAGATATACTTCTGTAAAATGATCAACACCTGCTAGCACAGTCATCAACCCTAGATACCACGAGAACTGCGAGTAGCCACCTCTGTTACAGATGATAAGGAGAAGTTCTCAAATGCCTGCATCTTTTGTGGCAAACATAAGAAGTTGAATAAATCAATTGAGTTAGTGTCTGTATATAACACAGAGGAAGGCTGCAAACCAATTTTGGAAGCTGCCTAAAGAAAACAAGACCATAGCCTTTTATCGATATTTAATAGTGAAGGTGATCTCATTGCAAGGAACAGCAAATACCATAAGTCTTGTCGACGTCAATATTTCTTGGCTTCACAAACATTAACGATAAATGATCATACCTCGAGGTGACATCCATGTTGAAACTTTCAAGGTCATAGCTGACTATGTGCAAAAAGAAGTAATTGACAAACAGGAAATAATTCTAGCAACATCTCTGTTTGAGTTATATACAGGTGAATTTATTAACAAAGGTGGTTCTCAAGAAGACATAGATCGGTACAGTTTATTTAATGATCTGTAAAGTTAAGGAACCTTTTCAAATACAATATATATATAATGTATAATCATTCTTAATAGGCGTGTTGGAAATGTTATCTACAACTCATCCATATCCGAGTCAGATGCAAGAGCTACATTTGCTTCTGAGCACCAAACCTTCAAGCATAATGATCAAATACGAGCTAGGGGTTGCTATGTATATACGTAGTCTTATTCTGTCAATGCCTAAATCACATTCGCCTGTAAAACATACAATAAAGTGCACATTCCATTTCATTCCATTATTTAAAAAAGAAACTCATTCGTAATATTAATTTTGGTAAGTGGCCTAATGCATTTAGTTTTTTTTTTTTTTTTATTCATATTACGCTAGTGTGTTAGGAGGCATGATCGTATATTGAGGGCAGTGCTATTATCTTTAGAGGGAGACTTAATACACACTTTTGAACTCAAGAATGAGACCCATTGCCTCGGCACCCCAACATCCACAAGAGTATATGGGTGAGTCAGTGTCTTGGTCCAGTGTGGCAGTCGATTCGTAGGAGCATAAACGTAAGATTCTGGACATTGGCAACTTTTGAATGGGGTCTGTAGTGATTCTTACGAGAGAATTATATTGACCATTGTTACTGACATGGGCTTTGCTCACTTGTACAGTATATGTCTGTTAAATTATATAGTATTTGTTGTCGTCAGTGAAGCCTAAAGCTTTGCATATCTCTACACTATTGTGTTTGTATACTAACATAAGTTTTATTGTTCTGTGCAAGTAGTAAACCTGAAGGTGGCCACATGAATGAATGATACAGAAATCTACCAGAAGGTACAAATTATCCTGAAGACCATAAATACATTACAAATGACGCCAACAATATAGACTCCTGGTCGGAGGGAACTGCCGCTGATATAAAGGATGGTGTAGCCGATTCTGCTACCCGTGTAGGCCCTGAAGATCAGCCTAGCAGTGGCAGGGCTGGGGTTAGTCAGCAAGAAGAGGAGACCTAGGATCCAAAACACTGTGATGTTCTCCAAGTCGTTCTGGTGGGCCCTGGGGAGAGTAACGTAACAATATATAAAAAGCAGAAAGAATTAAACGGTGCTATATAAAACACTATTATCTGTCTTGTTCTTCAGGAGAGAAACGTAACAATATATAGGCTACCTTAGTAAACAAAAAGAATAAACAATGCAATAAAACACTGCATTCATTGTCTTGTTGCACCTTACAATACAGGCATTACGTTGTCATGCAGATACCGTTTGGGATTGGATGGAAAAGAGTTAAAGCAGCCAGCCACCATCTGTAGGTCTTAACACACTCACCTCCTCACACGTTCCACATCAGCGTCCACCTTGACATCCTTCGCACCGAGTCTCTTTGCATCCTCAGGGTTAGCGAAGGCCTTGGGTAGGAATAATGCACATGTCATGGTTTTCTTTATGTTATGAATAAAAACAGATTTGTTTTTTCAATATCAACAAAAGAAAAAAGGCATTTTTATTTAATGTTATAAATACAAACTGATATGTTTGTTTTTTGTCTTTGTTTTTTATATCAACAAAAACAGGTATATTTGTTTTTAACATTATAAACAAAAACTGATATTTTATTTTTTAATATTGTAAATAAAAACAGGTATAACTTTTTCCAGTATTATAATTAAAAAAGATATCATGTTTTTTTTTAATATTATAAAACAGAGAGGTCTAATCATCAACACAAATAAAATTATCAGTTACAATATATATATATAAGTCAACCATACCGAAGTAACCAGCTAGGACACTAAAGGTTTGGTTATCATGAAGGGGACTGAAGGTTAGGTTAGGTTAGGTTAGGTTAGGTATATGAGTAATCCAACACAGAGGAAGAACATAGCCAGCCAGGGTAGTATTAATATCCGACACTGTTTTAAGGGGAGATTCTCTTGTTGGTGAATTGGAAGGTCTGTGATTCCTCCAAACTATGCCAGGAAACAACAGATCCCTTATTAGTACCACTGAGAGTATCTGGTGTTCCCTGGCATAGTTAGGAGGAATCAGTAGCCTTCCAATTTACCAACAAGAGAATCTCCCCTTAAGGACCCTATGATCGTGTATGAGAAATAGAGGGTTCTGATTCCTCCTGATCATACCACGAAACAAGCTCCTTCCATATAGGTGTGTGTGTTTCGTGGCAATATTTGAAGGACTCATTTACTTCCATTTTTCTGACTACAACACAGGGTCCCTTAAGCTGTAGGGGTGAATTTAGTCAAGGGGTGATAAGGGCTACCTGTTTGTAATGGTAGGTTAGGGTAAGGGGTTGGTAGGTAAGGATAGTTACAAATGATTAATAATCTCACTCAATATAATAATAATAATAACCTCACCAGACGTTTTAGTAATACTCTATATTCCATAATCATCTCAAATTTGGGCTGCTCTTGTTAAGCTCTAGAAATTGTGTACAGTTGCGGAAACATGAAACAAACACACCTGAAACGGGGCCCCTCATTGAGCATATAGGGTAGGATTGAGTCGTTGTGTGTGTGTGTGTGTGTAGAGGTGACGCGTCCTATTCTATATGCTTGATAAGGGGCCCTGATTGAAGTGTGTTTGTTTCTTGTGTCAGCAACTGTACCTCTGTGAAAGGTGTATACGATGGTGTGGTACCGGTACGATGACTCCGCAAGACAAACAACAGAGCCGTCGTACAGCACTACACCATCGTATACACCACGGATGTTCTTGAATACGGCCCATATTGCTGTCTGTGTGTTTGTGGTGTTTGGTTATGGCTGACAGTGTAAGTAAGTTGCCGGGGTTTGTACAGCCAAAATCAAATAACCACCGACACTTTCCGTCCATCGTGCAAATAAATCAGCATCATATCAAAATATCAAAATATAATCATACGACAACACCTTACGTCAACTCAACCCCCTCAATTATTATTATGGGGTGCTGCAAAATCATACACGCGTTGTTCTTTATTTCCAAGATATTTACTACAATGGAAGGAAAGTGTTGGTGGTTATTTGGTTGTGGCTGTACCAGTTATTCTCGAGGGATTTTGAGAATTAATCTAGCCTACAGTGATGGTTTTCGTGCGTAATACTATGACTTCTCAAGCATATTATAATGGCTGTTAAAAGTACAGGACACACACATACACACCGTAAATTTACAACACCATTCGGAGATAAGGAGATGTAGCCTAATCCACAGTCCAGGAGATGTAGCCTAATCCACACACAACCAAAGGCTGCGTTTACACCAAGCGAGTCTCGTCTCGTCAAGTCAATGCGAGTCATGACTCGCCACCCCAGTTCACATTTGATTTATATGGGTTGTGAAGAAGCCGTTTACATCGAGCGAGTCTCGTCTTGTCTTGTCTCGTCTCGTCGCAGATAGGGCTGGACCGGTGGACCCATTTTTTCATCAGTCAAACAGCGTGTCATCAGTAGTGTTAACATGAAAGTGAAACTCCTAATAAACCTAATTCGAGAGCGCCCTGCTATAGATGATATAAGTGATAACAGCCACCGAGATCGTGATGTCATGGCTGCTCTGTGGAGGGAGGTTGATGCTGAATTAAGATGTACAGGTGAGAGAACAATTTCATTCATTATGGACTACTGTATATATTATTGGATCACTTTTGCCACTCAAGAGCTCCACCTGAGGAAGCAATATAATCTTTCAAGATATCACGAACTGCCATGGCTTCTGCTGTGTCTTGTGCTTCAAGTGGGGAACTGAGCAGTGACTCTCATAATTATCGCACTGACTTGACAAGGATTGAAGAAGTCGGTGTAAACGGGGTTAAGTCAAAATGACGCACGTCAAATGACTCGCACTGACTTGACGATACGAGACTCGTTTGGTGTAAACGCAGCCTAAAGGCTCATGTGCTATTGGCCACAAGAATTCGTACAGACGCTGTAGTTTTCAAGGGTTTACAACGAACCGAATATGTAAAACTGTGGAACTGCAATGCAACAGAATACTACATGGGTTTGTTGTTTTGCCGTCAGCGAGCCACTTGGTAGACCAATTCACTTTTTTAATGGTTCCAGAATAATAACCTCTCTTTCCAAATAGCCTGTGTACGAATTTATGTGGCCAACCGTACGTACCACACCCACCCACCTTCTTGGTCATGCGGTAATACCCAGTGATGACACCCATGGCCATGACCTTGACTGCCAACACTCCAGCGTAGAAGGCATAGTCGGTGAAGGCGGGGTTATCAAGACTCCACAGGGACATTGTGTTATCGTGTGCTGCCTACTCCGGACTGGCACCTATTTATTTAGATTCAGACACTCCTTGGGTTCTCCTTGGCTCAATAAAATCGTCTGGTATTAGAAGATAAACATAGATGTTAAAATACAAAATATGTTCCCCTATATATTGTTCAATTAACCTTAAATAATTTAAGATTATATGGTGCGTTACTACAAGGTCCGACACTAGACAACCTCTGGTAGTTCAAAGAAAACCATCACAATTAAGAGGTTTCCAAGTTTTTTTTTTTTTTGTGAAATTGACATCTGACGTTAGCCAAAGTAAAATATTAAGGTCTTCGCCAGTCACAGGATGTCCCTTAATTTAACGAAGAATAAGAGACAAATATCTGTTGTCAAGAAATGTGCATATATATAATATTCTCAACAGATTACAATCATACAGTACCTTACCCACTGTCGTCCCTGTTGTTGCCTTGGTGACTCTATAATCAAGTGTACTCCACCACCCCAGCCCTGTGACTTTACTACCCAGCAGGGCCGGCCAGCACTGCCAACTCACTCCTCCGATTTCCTTGCTGAGTTGCCAGAATTCCTTATTTTTCCTTATACAGTAAATTGATTCAAATTCCTCGGAACTTTCCTTATATATTGTCATTACAACGGTGGTTATTTTATATTCGCTTCAGGCTTATATATTTGTTATAAAATCGTAAATCTAGGTTAGCCAAGTATAATCCATTCAAAATACACATATAACGGGATTATTGCGTGGCCATCCATACCCCGGGGATAGGTATATGCAAGGATGATAGACTATTATAGTCTATTATCCTTGGGTATATGCAAGACCAATAGAGGCATATGTATAGAGGTTTATACAACAAAGTATCAATGGAGGCATATGTTTCCCATTTCTCATTTTGCTTTTTAATGATGCTTCATGTTACACCTTTCCAAATTTTAGAGACAGCTTCTTTAGAATTTCCTTAATTAAAATCCAGCTGTTGATTTCCTTTGAGTTTCCTGAACATCTGTATTTCCTTCAAACGTTCCTTAGAGGATAAAAATTTCCATAAAATATGGAATTATCCTTGAATGTTGATGCACTGGTTACGGAGCCGCGTTTGACCTTCACTGGTTAAATTATAATTTGTAGCTGGCTGAAAATAACATCATAATAATTTTCGCTGATCGTTCACTACGGGTGTTAATGAGCTCGACTAGTAGACAATGTTCCCTATTGCTAAAATTTGTGATCTAATAAGGAATTAATAGATTAATCGTACGTCTGGAAGATACGAAAGCCTAGAAACAGCGGATAAATACAAAAGGCCTATTGTGTGACAGTGAGACTACAGTAGATCGTACATATTCAGAATTATTTTATATATCCTCTCCCGGTAACCTTAATTTTGTGTTTTAGTATAATGCAAGTTTGTATGTGAATTACAACTGTTATATAATAATTTTATCTCGTAGCAACGGCACTGGGATAATAAAAATCAGCCTGTCTCAAGAAACAGCTTTGTCATGATGATACAATACAATATAACGACAGATCTCTTTATTACAATATACAGGCAAAATTTACCACTGCCGTTCCCAGCCAAGTCAAACACGTATCTAAACCTAAAACCTAGATCAGCCATACACCTTCCGTACCTAGAAATTTTGCACTCGATTCCAGAACCTGAATTATATTAATTAACTTGCTTTGGAAAAAACATATAGAAAGGTTCAGTACGTGGCCTGTAATAGCTTAAGGAGACTGTCTTGTTGGCTAATTGGAAGGCTACTGATTCCTCTTAACTATATATATATGTCAGAAAATAGATGCCCTCAGTGGCTACTAGGATACGTACTAATAAGGGGGATCTGTTTCATGTCTTAGTTTGGAGGAATTAAGATTGTATCTGGAAGGTTGTCCTAGTTTAGGATATAAGACTATAGCTACTATGGCCAAGGTATTTCTCGGCCATGTTAGCGAATAGAGACTGGAAGGTAGATTCTCGTCGGTGATGTACAGTACGTACTACGTAGGTCCGAGAAGCCTACATTATGTAGCTGGCAAATTGTACCTGGAGAAAACAGTTATAGTGACGGCACACTCGAGGACAAGGTCATTTTCATAGAGATGATAAATACAAACACAATCACAGATACTGTCTTACTCCTTACACTGAGATAAAATAATATTATTATACTATGAAGGCTTGTATTAGATTTTTTGAGTTTTTTTTTTTAGCAGCCTAAGTAATTATACACTCAGCTACATACTTAGAAGGATTGCATGGGTTATAAAACGTACAATTAATTTTATTCTGCGAGACGTAGACTAGATGTGGCATACTTAACAGGTACATTCACCAGGTAGGGCCCTTCTCTGTCCAAACCTCTATGGTTGGAGACAGGTAAAGGCCCAAGACAAGAAAAGGGTACCTTACGCTGGCCAGGCGTTCAGATAATTAGTTGTAGAGGTATATAAAGCTTAGGGTGGCCGATAGTGTACCCCCTAGTAGATTTAACTAAGTCATTAATTACTGTTTTTTTTTTTTTAAGTACGTGAAGAATAGTTTGATAGCTATGTTGCTTAGTGAGTTAATAGTAGTTAAATAATGAGTCGTGAAGTTGATCATGTAGGAGAGCTTTAAATTTACTTGAAGTGTTGCATTTACTGTGTTCTCTGCGAGTGTTCCAATGCTCTACCACCCTATTGGAGAACAACCGTTATCTGATGTCTGTTCTGTCTATAGTGTTGGACTTGAATTTTGAAATTGTGGCCTCTAGTGCCAATTAAGGTTTGGGGCCATAATGAAAAGATCAGCAGTCAGGTGGATTGGGGACAGACCATGAAATATTTTATAGCAATAAATCAGGTAAAGATGAAGAAGGCGGACTTATTATTATTATCATCAAAATAGACCACTGCCACTTAATTGGCTTCGCAGTCTTCAAGTGCAGTTAGGTCGTCCTGTAGTCGAAGACAGTCATTCCTATCATGAATTAGTCTGTAGACTAAGCTATCGTCTGCAAAAAGTCTAGTGGTAGAGAAAAGTGAGAGTGGGAGGTCATTAATGTATGAAAGGAAGAGAAAGGGTCCCAGGACAGTGCCCTGGGGTACCCCAGAGGTCATAAGAACAGGTGGAGACTGACTACCGTCAAGAACTACGCGATGCTTTCTGATAGTCAAGAACGTTCTAATCCAGTGAAGAAGTTGTCCCTGTATGCCATAGAATTCTAACTTGTGTATTAGTCTTTGGTGAGGGACTTTGTCGAAGGCTTTGGCCTTGTGTAATTGTAGACGTGCGGCATAAAATTATCTCAAGAATCTGTAAAATCCTTCATAAATATATGATGCAATATTTTTGCAGAAATTGCAGCAAGAGTTGTAGGTTAAATATTCTCAAAAATAAGTTTGTTTTTTTTCAAGATCTTCCTGATCCTTTCTGGTACTGCAAGTCCTTTGCCCTCTTTTTCTAAACTTTTGATTTGAAGTGCTTGAACTTTAATTTCACGTCAGAGACGTCCCGCTGCACTCTACTAACAGCATTGACAGCATCAGTTACATACTGCCATGTTGCCGCCTTCATTCTTACGGCTGTCGAGGCACGATCAAACGTAAATTTACCAAATATTACATCTTTCTTTTCTGCAACACTTGTCACCATCGCCAGCAACTCTGGGGAGCCCTTGTCTTCTATATCCCTATCCCCATCTCTTGCCAACAATTCAAGGTAACTATTCACGCACTAGACACTATCTATCCTTTATATACCAAGTTTATTTGATGTTTGAATGGAAGGAGAGAATATAAATAGAATAAATAAATCGCCGTTGAAAAGACACATACACACACACATTCCGAACCCTAAACAACAACAACAACAGCAACAAATCGCATGGCACGAGTCTACAACACAAAAAAGTAAGTATAGGTTATAAAAATAGAATACAAATGGAGTAATAGAAATAACGTTAGAATCTAAATGGAATAAGACACTGATAGAAATAGAAAAATGAAATAAAAATAGAATAATGTAATTAAGTTATAATTGTATATTATTATTACTATTATTATTAGTATTCGTATTAATATTAGTATTGTTACTATTATTAGTAGTATTATTATTATTAATATTAGTATTATTTATAGTAAATATTGAAAGAATTGCCGTGTGGATCTTATATACAGATTTTCCCTATTTTCTTCTATGGCATTTCCTCCACAAATGCTCCATTTCCTATTCAAATGGGGAATTTTGAAATTAGCCTGACCTTACCTAACCGTACCTAACCTAAACCACAGCAGACTACCGGGACCTAACCTGGGCAAACTACCGGGACCTAACCTGGGCAAACTACCAGGAAATGACCGGGGCAAAATACGGTATTTATTGAAAGAAGCACCGTTTTGTAGCAGTGTTGCCAGATCCGGCTAGGTCCCAGTATTTTGTCCCGGTCATTTCCTGTACTTTATCACGGTTATTTCCCTTTGTTTAAACATGATAAATATAGCTGATAAGTTCTCTAGCATGTATCAAATTTGGAGGTAACACAATTAAATATCCACAAACACTTTCCTTCCATCGTAGTAAATATCTTGGTAATAAAGAACAACACGTGTATGATTTTGCAACACCACATAATAATAATTGAGGGGGTTGAGTTGATGTAAGGTGTTGTATAATTATATTTTGAATGATACTGATTTATTTGTACGATGGAAGGAAAGTGGCAGTGGATATTTGATTGTGGCTGTACATCATCTGTTTCTCCCAGATATTAATTACCATATTCAGAACATTTATAAAGTTTTGTTAATTAATTTTACCAGTTGATGTACGGTACCTGAAATTATATTTGATGTGCTATTTAAGATAATCTCCTTGTTTTTCTTTATCATAGTATTTTGATTTTCAGTTTGTAGTATGTTGGTGTAAGGAGATATGGGTCACTAACTTGTTGTTGGGTAAGCCTGGCACCACACTCAAGTTTGTTTTGTTTATTTCTTTGGTAATGTATGTCACCTTTCCCCATTCCTTACAGTGGTTGCTCACTTGTTTATTATTTGAAATGGTCATTATCTGTTAATTTTACTTTCAGTTGTAGTGGCAACCCTCAGCAAGCGCTGGCAATAACTTGGGATTTCCCCCTCTCTCTCTCTCTACCTTTGTAGCACTGATCCCCAACTCCTCCTCTTCTCACTAGTGTTACAAGGTAGTGAGCAGCAGCAACACTGTATCTCATTGGGGTGTAGAGGAATATGATTGTCTAGCCTAGTACTATACACTATACATTTATTTTGTTTCGTTTATATTCTAACATTTACAATGTGTAATTAGGATTTCTTTTACGTTACAGATTCTGCCATCATTGCTGTTAGTTCAATAAAGTTGTGAAGCAAATAGAAGAGTCTTATTTAGGGTGAGGACAACCAGACACATTCCCCTGGACCACACCAACAACACCTTGGCTTCACCCTTCTCAGCAGCAGTGAGGGAAAGTGCCACAAGTACAAGTAAGGCCTATATTTGTTAAAGCTATGGGTCGAAACTCATTAACTTTTCTTTTTTTTGTTTTTGGGATCATGACCATTTTGCTTTCCTTCCATCCTTCTGGTATCTCTCCTGACTGTAGAGTGTGCTTGAATGTTTGCACTAGTGTTGTTAATAGATACCTATTTTCTAAAAATACTTAGTAGAATTCTGGTTTTATCCCATTTGGGCCCGCTGCCTTTTTGTTTTAACAGTAGAGCGAGTCAAAAGGTGTTTACATTTTGACTCGCTCTACTGTTATAATTTCATCATCTAAGTATTTAACTCCCTCTCCTATTTCTAGAGCCATATCAATATGTTCTTTAATTTCCTTCCCACAGTTTTCTATATGAATTGGTGCATTCTCTATCTCATTCTATCTCCCTTCTTGATTTGTAACCTGATAATGCCTCCCCATCTCTATCTCTAACTTTACAGAATTTCTCTTTTGTATATACTCTGACCTAGCCTCATTATTCCAAACTTCATTGATATTATTTTGATGTTTTCCATACATCCCTTTCCAAAATGTCTCAATCTGTGATTTAGCTCTATCCCCTTCTAAATTTTTGTTATCTTCACCATATACACCGTCCAGCAAATTTATTGATTCTCTCTCTCTATCCCCCTTCAGCATCCTAATGTATTTCCAGGTTTTCTTGCCATTACTTTTATCCTCTTTAATCTCCTTCGTTTTCTTTACGTCACTAGCTCTCATTGCCCTTCTGATTAAGATTTGTACCTTCTCTTTTTGATCTAAGTAAAACTTTTTCCATTTATCCTTCTCCTCCGGACATGTTTCGTTCCTTTTTCTCCTATTGTACCTCTTTCTCTCCTTGATTTCCTTCCTAATCTCCTCATTAAACCATTCGAGTTCCTCTTCTACTTTCTTTACCCCGATATTTTTCCATCTATATTTACCCTTAAGATACCTATTTGCTGTGTTTATTATCTTGTTTTCTACTTCTCTCATATTTTTAACTCTTTCACCTATGATATTATCCTGAAGTTTTTCACCAAATGATTTTAAAGAAGCTTTGTCTTTTTTGTAGAATTCTCTTGAAATCCATTCTTTATTATTGTACCTCCTATTTTGCTTAACCTCTATCTCTATTTCTATTAAGTTATGATCAGTGATGTCACACTTTTCCTGATCTTCATCTATCCTTATCTTTTTATATTTAGCAAGTACTTTATTGGTGGCTAGTGCAAAATCCATCACACTCTTTTTTCCGTCTCTGGACCATGTATATTCCCCCTCACAGTTTATATCGTCATTTAGCATTGTAAGTTTGTATTTTTCTAGCCAGTCCAGGATCATCTTGCCATTGTCATCCAACCTTTGATCTCCCTTAAAACTCACATGTCCATTAAAGTCTCCCACTACTAAAACTGCCTCCTCTATATTATTATCCAGGATCTTCTCAATTTCTGCTTTCATGGCTTGGTTTCTTTCCTTGTCATTTACACTAAAATATACAATAACAACTGAAATACCCCATCCTCTTATGCTACCTTTTACATGTAAATATCCTTACTTTTAGTATATATTTGGTCAAAGGAAACATCCTTTTTGTTTTGGTACAACATCATTATTCCTCCACCTTTACAGTCTTTTATACCTCTCATTTGCTCTAATATAACGATATTATCTTTAAAGTTGACATCTCTTGACTTTCTTTTGAGTTTCTGCAAGACATATAATACTATTCCTATCTATTAGTTCCTCAATTTCCTTAACCTTAATTTTTATTACTTTAATAACTAGTTTATCTATTTCTTCCTTACTCCTATTTGTACTTGATAACAGGTTATTGCCATTCTTAATTACATCCCTTACTGACTTGTCACTCCTTCTGCTCTCCAACCACTTCATGTATCCTTACCACTTTCCCTTTCCTTATTATCCACTGTCCTCCGTTTTGTCTTTTGTGTCTCAGTTCTTCTCTCAACCTATCATTCTCCTCTCTTTCCCTCTTGGTCAGGTCAGGTGCAATAATGATTTCCTGGGTTAGGTTAGAGAGAGAGTGAGAGATAATGTGTGTGTGTGTGTGTGTTTGGAGGCTTCTGATTCCTCCTGGCCATACCACGAAACAACCTCCTTCCTTATAGGTGTGTGTGTTTTGTGCAATATTTGGAGGACTCGTATATCTCCAATTTTCTGATTACATTAATATCTTGTATACTGTATGAGGGAAATAATTTGTTCAAGCTGATCATTTAGAAAAGAATGCATATGTAGAAATTTCAAATCATCCTAAAGCAGTAACTTTGCTGAATATTGTACCCTTAATTAAAGAAAGAGAGTGAGAGTGAGAGTGAGAGAGAAAGAGATTTGATATGATTTGATTTATTTTATTGAGTTGGTATAGATACAAAATAAACAATGATTGCATACAGGTACAGCCGACAGCATAAATTCGCGTCCATCTTATGCACTTGGTAATGCAAATATGACCAGATAGTTGCATTCGGAACCAGTTTCTATCCTAAAAACATGTGTCATTTACCATTGTGAAGTATATCTGTCATCTCTGCATTCAAATTGTGTTACATCATCAATATAGCTCATAGATACATAGGTAGAAATGAAGCGAACTTATGCTGCCGACTGTACATACACGGGAAACAAATATATTGGTATCAAATAAAAATATAATCATACATCACCTTATGTCAACTCAACCCCTTCAATTATTATTATTATGAGGTGCTGCAGAATCATACACGTGTTGTTCTTTATTACCAAAATAATCACTACGATGGAAGGAAAGTGTCAGTGGATATTGATTGTGGTGTTCATACATGTGGCTACATTTGTCTGGAGAGTCATTTTATCTGGGTACATTATGGGTTTATAGGAGACTTGCAGTAGGTGGGACACTGTACCCATTCTTGGGGATTAGCCTAGTGGGGTCACTGAGATACATTAACAGTTTGCCAAGTGTCTGCACCTCACCTTAGTGATAATCTTGTAATTGTACCCTACCTATATGTCACTATAGCCATGTTTTTATTATCCTTTCTGGTGTACAGTATAGCATCAATTCTGTAAAAAAAAAATTGTAGTAATCATAGTACATGACGATAGCAACAGTAATTACAGTAATAGTAAAGGTTTATAACAACAACAATTACAGTAATAATAAAAGTTAATACATAGCAAAAGTAATGGTGTTTTGTTGCTTGGAATAGTTTGGAGAATTCAGTTGCTCCAGAATTACTAATACAACACTGATCATTATTAGCCTGTAAATGAGGTACACCGTCCCTGCACCTGTTAGCAATGCATGGAAGGCAGAAGGATGTTTTAATGGTATTTTATCCTTTACAAACAGGTCACAGGTAGGCAACACACACTAAGTTTTGACCTGTTATTTATGTGACAAAAGCAACACCTAGGAGATATACAGTATTTGTTCTGAAATGTACAGGAGGGTAAACATCTACCTAGACTACTATAAATTCATGTGTTCAACACCTATATGAACTTTATAATATGTTGTCTACATAGATTATTCTATATTGCACATTAACTATATAATCATAGTATAGTTTCTGTCATTTCTTTAATAATGGAATGTTCATGTTGCTATTTTTGTTGCAAAAAATAAGTATTTAGTTTTATCTACATTTATCACAGCCTGGATTTTAAAAAAATTATGTAATCAATACATCCATCAATTAATTCGTTTGTATTATGTACCATCCATAAATTAATTAATTAGGTTGTATTTTGTTACAGAGTTGTTGGGAAGTGCAGTTGTACAAGAGACTTAACAACAACAACTAGTTACTGTGAGTGTTTATTTAAATCTGGAGTAAATGATTCCTCCAAACTATTTTTTTCCAAGCAACAGAACAAACACCATTATTTTTGTTCATATGATCCTGTTATACTTTAGAGGAATCAAGACACTCCCAATATGAATCTGGAGCAAATAATTCCTCCAAACTATTTCAAGCAACCCAACACCATTATTTTTTTCTAGTCCTATTTCCTGACATACTTTGGAGGAATCAAGACACTCCAATTACCACCTTAAACCCCTTCCACATGAGGCAAACTGGCACTGGCAATACCGAGTGAAATTCTCTCACTTTTTACCAATGTTACCATATCAAACAGTCCCCGGTACCCATTGGCCACTTGTACCGGCTGACACCTACCCACAAAATTGGTAACAGGGTCTGTCCACTGTCTTTTGCCTCTTGTGTGGAAGGGGCTTTACTGTGTGTGTGATTTTTCTCTCTTCACACAATGTTAATGTTGTTATAATACCTCGCTGTGTGTATTTTGTCACACACACAGTATTATAATAACACTAAGGGGATAATACACTTTTGCTACATTGGAGTGCCTTGATTCCTCCAAAGTATGCCAGAAAACAGGACCAGATGAACAAATAGTCTGGAGGAATCAATTGATCCTCCAAACTATTTTTCCAAGCAACAGAACACCATTACTTTTGCTATTCTGGTCCTATTTCCTGACATGCTTTGGAGGAATCAAGACACTCCAATGTAACAAAAAAGTATTATCCCCTTAATTATTTGAACCCTTATATAGGTATAAAATTATCACTGATGTTATTATAATACTTGTATGTGGTGTGAGATATGTCTTTCACACACATACACAGTATTATAATAACATCAATAATTTTTACTTGAACCCTACACCCTTACAGGTATAAATTAATTAATATATTCACCTGGTGGAAAGACGTGTTACTAATATAGAGGTGTTCTAATAAAGTATACCAATTAATATTTGTTTTTATTTTTCCTATTATTACACTACAGTATATTAGTGTTCTCTTCTCTCTCTCTTGTGTCGTCCTCTCTTCTCACTACACACCTGTAAAGTAGACAGATTAGTTAACCTTTTGTGTTGAGTACAATATATTTCTAAATGCAAGCTATACATACAAACTTTATATTATATATATATATATTCACAGGGTCCTTAAGGGAACAGTACAGTGTTGATGGTAAATCTGGAGCAAATGATTCCTCCAAACTATTCCAAGCATCAGAATACTATTATTTTTGTTCATCTGGTCCTGTTTCCTGGCATACTTTAGAGGAATCAAGGCACTCCAATGTAACAAAAGTGTATGAACCTTTTAAAAAGAACAACAAGTACTTAAAGAGAAGTATACTTTCGGTACATTGGAGTAACTTGATTCCTCCAAAGTATGTCAGGAAACAGGACCAGATGAACAAAAATAATGGTGTCCTGTTGCTTGGAATAGTTTGGAGGAATCAGTTACTCCAGATTTACCACCAACACTACTGTATAATTATAAACTCTTGGATGACTGTACGAAACACACAAACACAGATAAAACAATGTGGTGTGGTGTATACGATGATGTGGTACCATGGAGCCATCGTACCAATACCACACCATTGTATACACCATGAATGTTGTTGAATATGATCCAATGTTAACTCCATAAATACTCACAATAAGCTATACTATAATAATAATAATTAAATACTCACAATATCCTATAGTAATGTGTTGATGTTGATGGAATGAAGGTTGTTAAGTTTCTTGTACAACTCCAGTTACTACACAACTCTGTAACAAAATACAACCTTATAAATTTATGAATAGTACAAAAATACAACCTACTTAATTTATAGATGAAAGCTTAATTAATTTGGATGGTAAAAGGAAAATATGAGAAAATATTTGTGAGAAGGAATATAGAGTACTACTGGCCATGAGAATTCTTACACACACACACACACACAGTTGTTCTCGAGGGTTTACAACTTATAACAAGGTAAGTCTACTGCAGAAATAACACACAGTCAGGGTGGAATAACTGGAAAAAGATGTCAGGAGTGTTGTGTAATCACAGAATCAATGTAAAGGTTAAGGGAAGAGTATATAAGACAGTAGTAAAGCCAGATCAAAGTACTGCACACAATTTAAATGAAGGTAGTTCAAATTAATAAAGGTACATAGTTGATAATATATTGGCATATATGGTAAATTTACACTATGCCTTTCCTTCTGTGTATCACTCTGTACCATAATTTAAGCTGTGTACACGACCCAGTTAGTTAATAATTAAGAGGCATTCTATGGTACAAATCACTAAGCGCCATCGTGTTGTCTCATTCATGTCACACCTCAAACACTGCACTACCTAAATATAGTTCATGCAATTTTAGAATGCTATAAATAACAAACTAAAATTCACAAAGGTATATTAACAATAAATAAAAAAACATATTAAACTCTAGCTAGCCTAAACATAAAGAAGTACAAAAGTCACCACACACACTCTCCGTCGCTTGGTGTGTTGTGTTCTGGAGGAGCCCCGAGTCAGTCACTGCTAAGCAACCAAACCCCAAAACAAACTCTTGGACTCGTGGTTTAAGTTACAGGTATAGAGGAAGGGGAAGGAGAGGGGGTTAGTACAGTACAGTAGACTAGTATACCGAGTTAACGTAGACGGCTGCTACGTTAACCCCCTGCCTCATAGTGACATACATATAGACAGTGAAGTGTAAGCTATAGAATCAGTTCAAAGGGTTTATTTTTTAATCTAGTGACATACAGAGACAGTTAAATGTAAGCTATAGAATGAGATCAAAGGGGGTATTTTTTAATCTAGTGACCTACAGAAAGAGTTAAGTGTAAGCTATAGAATGAGATCAAAGGGGGTATTTTTTAATCTAGTGACATACATATAGACAGTGAAGTGTAAGCTATAGAATGAGATCAAAGGGTTTATTTTTAAATCTTGTAATATACCGAGACAGTGAAATGAAAGCTAAAAATGTATTTATCTATTTAGTGATATACATAGAGACAGTGAAATATAAGTTATAGAATCAGTTCCAACAGGTTTATTTATATTTATACGTCATTCGTTAAGGACCCTGTGATCGTGTATGAAAATTGGAATCTTCTGTTTCCTTTTGACTATGCCACGAAACAAGCTCCTTCTATATAGGTAGGTGGCAATAATTGAAGGATTCTGTTTACCTCCAATTTTCTGACTACAATACAGGGTCCCTTAAGTCTATAATAGGCCATTTTTAGTATAACATTCACTGTCTTGTGCTCCAGAAACATTACAGTGAACTAACTAACTAACTAACTACCGAATTCAATGTGTGTAATAATTCGTGTGTCTTTGTGGTGCAGAAACAAATATTAAAGAGAAAGTAATACATAATTATAGTTTTGGTGGAAAATCCGGAGCAACTGATTCCTCCAAACTCTCCAAGCAACAGGTCACCATTAGTTTTTTTTAATCTGGTCCCGTTTCCTGGCATGCTTTGGAGGAATCAAGGCACTGTATTATACGTAAAAAATGAAAGTGTAATAAATATCCCCCTTAACTGTACATTCAAGATCAAAAGTCCTGCATCATGTGAATCTTATGAACCAATATTACAGAGATCAACACATGTACAGTCACGAGCACTAATAAGTATTCAGGTGTGCTTCGAATACCTTGAGACAGTAAATAAATGCACAATAAGATCTCCATTGGAATTACTTCGTTGGTGAATTGGTGGACTGTACAAAACTTCAACCAAAGCTGTATATTTATTAGTGCTCGTAACTGTACATTTGTGTAGTTATTCCAAACTTTTTCATTCGATGGTGTTGCAAGACTAGTGGGCGTGACTGTACAATGAACCACAACAACAAATTTTCGTGTACATTATGTTATAGTCTCTCTCTCTCTCTCTCTCTCTCTCTCTCTCTCTCTCTCTCTCTCTCTCTCTCTCTCTCTCTCACAATTTTTTTTTCTAAACTGTTATGGTGTGTCTCAAAAAGGAGCTTGTATTATGTACAGTCGTGGTAAAAAATAATCATCCATATATGGGTAACTCACGTAAGAGTTTGCCAGCTTCCCTCTGTTCCTTAGCTGATAAACTTTCCAATAAATAGGTTAAGTACCATGTTTTAATTTACTACAAGCAGCAACACACTACTAAAAACAATAACATATTATGTGAACATGAAAACATTAGGCAGCAAATTGTTTGACTTACCCATATGTGGATGATTATTATTATTGACCACGACTATATGTAAACTGTCTGCATTTCAATAGACTTCTTTCTTCCAGGGACACAGATTCAACGGTATATAATAATATGTTATAGAAAAGTTACTCGTTGTGCATGGTGTTCGTTCAAAATGAATATCCAAACCAAAAGGAAACGACATGAACCTCCGTGAAGAGAACAAACCATTCTGGGTACCAAAAAATAAAATAAATAAATAAATAAAACTGTGTTCTCCTGTGAAGTGAACGAGCCAATCTGGGTACCAAAAAAACACACAAAATAATTAAGTGTGTGTGTGTGTGTGTTCTCGCGTGACATAATTAAGACACGTACCATACCCGACGCAAAGGAAAATCTTGGGTGTCTATTACGTCACCGTCTTGAAACATTGCTACCATTTTGTTGTGACGTCCCCAAGACAATCACCCAAGTACTGTAGTGAAGTATATCGTTGGCTGAGGTGGTGATGCTGATTGAATTTATAGAAGAGTAACGTTGTAATTCTTGTAACAATAGAATGACAACTACAGAGGGGCAGTATCCACGGTACAGGTAAGCCAATTTATGTATATGTATGATTTAAGGGGGAAGTTTTGTTTAGGTAATTCTGGAGCAACTGAATCCTCCACACTATTCCAAGCAACAGAACACCATTATTTTTGCTCTTCTGGTCCTGTTTCCTAGCATACTTTGGAGGAATCAAGGCACCCCAATGTACCAAAAAAGAATTACCACCTTAAGAGGAGGTACAGTGTTGGTGGGAAATTTGGAGCAAATGATTCCTTCAAATTATTCCAAGCAACACGCCAACATTTTTGTTAGCCTTGTACTGTTCCCCGGCTGTGATACTGTCAAGGATCTTGGCTCTCCTTTGGATCAGAGCCACTCCATTTCATCAAGTGTCCCTCTGTCCCTTCTATTACCTTCTTGTTTGCTATCTATCTTTATTTTCCCTTCTCTCCTGCTAACTTCAGGGTCTTCCTGGCAGAGCGTGATCTTGCTTCATCCTCTTAATTTCCAGCTTCAGATATAGTTACACAAACAAAATCTAGGGTATATTAATAGTCAACTCACATTACCCGTGAATGAAATAAGTCAAAACTGTTGCACCACTAACAGGTACTCATGCTTCACCCCTGCTTACGGAATGTATGTACACTCGCAATCCAAAATTTGTATCCAGGTGCTGTTGAAGTTTCGAAACCTTTGACATACTAGTGAACCAATTACAACGCTTATCCCGTTTCATATTTGCTTGAGCTCGCTTAATACTCATCAGGCTATACGAAGCAAGCCTGGATATATATTTTGGATTGCGAATGTACATACAGTATATACATCATTTACATACAAGACCATCCAATATGCGTTCGTATACATGACAATTTTAATCCAATATATCCCATAAATGAAGCTTCGTTTGTTGAAGTTTCTCCCATGTGTCTATCGATACACATTAATGATATTGCGTCACGGTACAAGTTTGTTTACATATCGTTTTAAATACACTATACAGTACTTCTATCCTCATATCAGAAATATTTATCGTACTTAATTATTGTACGGATGTTCCATTAACTGGTATAAGTACTATCCGTGTATGTATGTATAATGTTAAGGTATGTGTGTACGTATGTATAATGTTAAGGTATGTGTGTACGTATATGGGTACTGTTACTGTACCGCCGGGATTGTGTACGTACTCACATGTGTGTCCGGTAGTGAAGGTTTGTTTTGGCAACGGGACAGCGACGGCGAGAGTAAGGAAGGCAACTATGAAGAAATATTGACGTTAGACCTGACGAGTGAGGATAAAAAAATATCGCGGAAAAACAGTAAACATGATAATTATTATAAAAGGTTAAAACATATATAAAAATACGAGTAAAGATTATGCTTTAGCTAGACATATTTTCAAACATCCACATCTGTTACCGATAATAAATATGAAATTACCACGAAACTTGTGAACCAATCGATGCGCGAATCCCGAGAAGCACAAAGAAGCATTGGAGAGAGAGAGAGAGAGAAAAAAAAAATGGCATTTCAGGGCTTGCAATCCAAAGAAAAAATTTAGCTTGCGTGTCAATGGTATGAAAGGATGGCTTTAATGTGGTTTATGTCAGGATGCTAAGAAAATTCAAGTGTATTATTAATGTAGACCAACAAGGCATTTGACGTAGCCTTACAGCAAAACATTAAAGAAATTAAAATATAACTATGGCAGCAACAAATCAGATATGACAATTTGCTATTTACAATTTCTTCCTTCTTGTAGGTACCAATTCAACAACAGTAATAATACAATAGCTTAGTACCAAACATGATGTAATTGTTTAGTACCAAATTAGAAAATTCCTCATAATACCTCAGGCAATAACCCCCCCCCCCATCCACAGGAATATAAGGGGGAAGTTTTGTGTTGATAATTCTGGAGCAACTGAATACTCCAAACTATTCCAAGCAACAGAACACCATTATTTTTGCTCTTCTGGTCCTGTTTCCTGGCATACTTTGGAGGAATCAAGGCACTCCAATGTACCAAAAAAGAATTACCACCTTAAGAGGAGGTACAGTGTTGGTGGGAAATTTGGAGCAAATGATTCCTCCAAGTTATTCCAAGCAACACGGCAACATTTTTGTTAGCCTGGTCCTGTTCCCCGGCTGTGATACTATCAAGGATCTTGGCTCCCCTTTGGATCAGAGCCACTCCATTTCATTTCTTCAAGTGTCCCTCTGTCCCTTCTATTACCTTCTTGTTTGCTATCTATCTTTATCTTCCCTTCTCTCCTGCTAATTTCAGGGTCTTCCTGGCAGAGCGTGATCTTGCTTCACCCTCTTAATTCCCAGCTTCAGATATGGTTACACTAACGAAATCTAGGGTATATTAATAGTCAACTCACATTACCCGTGAATGAAATACGAGTCAAAACAGTTGCACCACTAACAGGAACTCATGCTTCACCCCTGCTTACGGAATGTATGTACAGTATATACATCATTTACATACAAGACCATCCAATATGTGTTCGTATACATAACAATCCTAATCCAATATATCCCATAAATGAAGCTTCGTTTGTTGAAGTTTCTCCCATGTGTCTATCGGTATGCATTAATGATATTGCGTCACAGTACAAGTTTGTTTACATATCGTTTTAAATACACTATACAGTACTTCTATCCTCATGTCAGAAATATTTATCGTACTTAATTATTGTACGGATGTTCCATTAACTGGTATAAGTACTATCCGTGTATGTATGTATAATGTTAAGGTATGTGTGTACGTATGTATAATGTTAAGGTATGTGTGTATGTATGTATAATGTTAAGGTATGTGTGTACGTATGTATAATGTTAAGGTATGTGTGTATGTATGTATAATGTTAAGGTATGTGTGTACGTATGTATAATGTTAAGGTATGTGTGTACGTATATGGGTACTGTTACTGTACCGCCGGGATTGTGTACGTACTCACATGTGTGTCCGGTAGTGAAGGTTTGTTTTGGCAACGGGACAGCGACGGCGAGAGTAAGGAAGGCAACTATGAAGAAATATTGACGTTAGACCTGACGAGTGAGGATAAAAAAAATATCGCGGAAAAACAGTAAACATGATAATTATTATAAAAGGTTAAAACATATATAAAAATACGAGTAAAGATTATGCTTTAGCTAGACATATTTTCAAACATCCACATCTGTTACCGATAACGAATATGAAATTACCACGAAACTTGTGAACCAATCGATGCGCGAATCCCGAGAAACACAAAGAAGCATTGGAGAGAGAGAGAGAGAGAGAGAAAAAAAAAAATGGCATTTCAGGGCTTGCAATCCAAAGAAAAAATTTAGCTTGCGTGTCAATGGTATGAAAGGATGGCTTAAATGTGGTTTATGTCAGGTATGCTAAGAAAATTCAAGTGTATTATTAATGTAGACCAACAAGGCATTTGACGTACCCTTACAGCAAAACATTAAAGAAATAAAAATATAACTATGGCAGCAACAAATCAGATATGACAATTTGCTATTTACAATTTCTTCCTTCTTGTAGGTACCAATTCAACAACAGTTATAATACAATAGCTTAGTACCAAACATGATATAATTGTTTAGTACCAAATTAAAAAATTCCTCATAACACCTCAGGCAATAACCCCCCCCCCCCATCCACAGGAATATAAGGGGGAAGTTTTGTGTTTATAATTCTGGAGCAACTGAATACTCCAAACTATTCCAAGCAACAGAACACCATTATTTTTGCTCTTCTGGTCCTGTTTCCTGGCATACTTTGGAGGAATCGAGGAGCTCCAATTTAACAAAAGCGAATTACCCCCTTCAGGCCCGTCCACATAAGCAGTGTTTACAGACGAGAGTATTTGTTCGGCCACTGACTCACCGTCCCCCGACTCCAAACAAACTAGCAAAGTATTCTTATTAGAGAAACATTATGAGTAAACAAACGGGACAGTGTGTGGAGTAACCCCGCTGCCATTTACAGTATCAAAACATAATATCTATTGCTACTTGAAAATTTCCCATTTCGTGCACAAGATGAAAATTACTTTGTGTATATTGGACAGTAGATTGGTTTAAAGCTAAATGCAGTAAGATTACAGATAATTATATTGGTTATGGATATTAACAGAAAGGCCCCGTAAAAACTTAAACATGATTAATTTTAACTTTGTTTATAATATAAATGTAACTAATTTACAAATATTGACTCCTTTGCCATTGAGTGAAAAAAAAAACTATTAAAACTACATAAATATTTATATCGTCATTTGTAATCAGAGGGAAAACCTCTTTGGCAAAGTGCTAGGTCAACATGTCTTACCACACAAAACTAGACCTAAATGATAAAAAAAAGTTTCTTTACCATGCCGTGTGGATTAATATATCTTATTATTACAACTTAAAATCAAAATAATTAACCTCCTGTGTAAACTTCTATTGTTTAGCCTGTGACAAAATTGACTAATTTCAAACGTCTGGAGTCTTACCGAGTTTTGAAATTTACAAGAATGTATCAACGCGATTAACTTCGTAGCAAATAAAAATCAAATTAATGGCTCAGGACCTATTAACATAGCATTTATATAAAAATAAAAAATAAAAAACAAGTCTGTCCACTCCTTGTAAAATTAATGTGGATTATCCCAGTGGGTAGTAAGTGCATACTAACATTCCGTATGGAAGTACAACCAACCAGTCACTCATGCAAACATGTCATGCACTCTACACCTCTACTAGTACTACTGTTAGTGTGTGTGTGTGTGTGTGTGTGTGTGTGTTGCAGTGATGTAATGAGATTGTCGGCTTAAGTGATCAGAGTAAAGTCATATATCTTTTGATGATATGCTTTACAAAACTGTTACAAATGCGGGGAAGGTTGTTTAAATCTAGACTAGTACAGATACGATACTCATTGAAAATCTGCTCCCGAGGGCATTCTACCTACCTACCTACCTACCTACCTTATATTTGTGCCCATTAAAGACGGCACGGTACGGCGATGGCAGATAAAGAAGGACTGAAGGCAAAGAAGTGGTAGTCACAATTGCGTCCACAGTCTGGCCTTGGTGGAGGTGGATGAATGGCACACTGGTCCTCCAACACGCAATCCTGGAATTCAAGATTACTCTTAATTTCTGGTTGGCAGCTTGCGGAGGGAAGAGTAGCTGCTGGAGTAAATAGCTTTTTATTTAGTATTTCGCGGGCCGGGTCATCTTTCAAACACAAGATATGTCTAATGTTCATGCCAGGAATCACTGCGCCTCAGGAATCACTGTAAATGATGGACCCTCCCTGATGAAGCTACGGGTGATGGCAACGAGCCTAGAGTGGTCTCGGTGCTAGCCCTTGGGATCCAATAATGGCACCACAAATTTTTTATTCGAATCCCGCTCTATCCCTCCAAATAGCCAAACCTGCTGTGGTAACCTTCCTACATTGTATTTTCTTTTAGTTATTAATGTTTTATCAATTTCCACCTTCATTCCTGGACCACCAATGGGTTGTTGGTTGTTTAACCACTCCTGTGCCATGCATCTCAGAGCAAACATTTCGCCAGTCTACAGATGTTTCCGAGGAAATTATGAGATCACCGATTAAACTATTTTATCATAATTATATTACACACAGTTACTATAATAAATTTTACTATACGTCACACCGTTACTGTAATAAATTCAAATAACAAGCAAACAACTCGTACTTACATTAAACTATGCAATGTAATTAGAGAGTAGAAGAAGATTTAGGGCTTTATGCCTATCGACTCATGGTGTTGGTCATAGAAGGCAGTCAGTCTTGTTACATCAACACATCTTCCCCCAGCCTTCCTCTTACAGCCGGATAAGAGAGTACAGCCAACACATCTTCCAACTATGGCGGCTGGAGCTGCAATGGCTGCCAACACCGGCCAAGTTGGTGAACCTCAAGACAAGGATTCTAGTACTGTGAGAAGGATAGGCCACTCCATGTTGTTATGGTGTGGTCGCTGTGGCTGGGTGTGACGGTGGCGCCTCTAGCGGCCATAGGGATTCAACACTCCAGCTCCCATCTGCTTTCCTTTATCCTGATTAATTCTTAAAGACCCAGTGATCGTGTATAAATATGGAGGCTTCTGATTCCACTTAACCATGCCACGAAACAAGCTCCTTCCTTATAGGTGGTGTTTAGTGGCAATATTTGAAGGACTCATTTACCTCCAATTTTCTGACTACAACACAGGGTCCCTTAAGTTGGGTTTTCTTTACTAGTATCGCACAGAACCTTTGATACTAATTATATGGCTATAGAATGAATAATTATATTCTTTGTGGTCAAATTACATAATATATTACGATAATATCTTCGACAAAGCCCTAATATATTTCTTAAAAACCTATACCTACCATTTACGTACAATAACTCCTATGTGCGATGTGGGGGTTGGGGTTGGTGGTAATGAGAGAGACTGGTCGTTGGTTCATTCATTCAGTCACTCTCCTTTCCTCGTTGTTACCGTAAGTTAATTTAAGGTTATTGTCTGATATATTAAGAGTATTGTTGTGGACTATACTATGTTACCAATGATGGCTGGTGTTGGGAGCCTCAAGTTATTATCTGTCTGCTATTAGTTTAGTTCACCATTCTGAGTTTTGGTCATGTGAACCACCCAGTCGACTCAGTGAGATAATATCAGTTCGAAACATTTCCAAGGTCACGAATTATATTTTACACGGCGCATGTGTAGCCAGAGGTGGTGGGGAGAAGTTACTGGATATTAGAAAGGGATAGTATACTTACATTGGAGTGCCTTGTTTCCTCCAAAACATGCCAGGAAACAGGAGCAGATTTACAAAAAATAATGGTGGCCTGTTGCTTGGAATAGTTTGGAGGAATCACTTGCTCCAGATTTACCACCAGATTTACCCTACCCTCCACTGACCTGCCATACCCTGCCCTACCCTCCACTGACCTGCCCTGCACTGCCCTCCACTGACCTACCTTGCCTTGACCTGCCCTGTACCCCTCCTGAACCACTAATTAAAGATGGCAAAGAAGCCCTAGTATTGTCCCTAACCACGCCACACACACACACACACAGAGAGAGAGAGAGAGAGAGAGAGAGAGAGAGAGAGAGAGAGAGAGAGAGAGAGAGAGAGAGAGAGAGAGAGAATAACACACGTGGCTCCATCTCTTGAGTGTACTTGTATTAAACCTATGAAGGGAGTGTTACACCTTTGGAATATACACATCAACAGAGCTCCTCGATTCCTCCAAAGTAGCCAATACCAGGAAACAAGACCAGATAAACAATAATTAGTATGTGTGCGATTTACAGAATAATAATAATAATAATAACAATAATAATAATAATAATAATAATAATAATAATAATAATAATAATAATAATAATAATAATAATAATAATAATAATAATAATAATAATAATAATAATAATAACAACAATAATAATAATAATAATAATAATAATAATGATAATAATAATAATGATAATAATAATAAGCATCATTATCGAAGGCCAGTGTAATGAAAGGGGGTGATGGGTAGACAATGAACCGATGAAAACTGCGGCACTATTTTTTTTTTTTTTTTTTTTATAGGAGGCTGACCAATCATTACGCAGGGATTCACAAGCCGCACTGTGACGTAATGGACCACACACACGACATACACATACATACATACATACGTACATACATACATGACACACATACAGTGATGTGCATATACATACACAACACACATGCACACAAGATACACATACATACACACGACACACATACTGTACATGCACACACACACGACACATACACACACACGATATACACATACACACACAGTACATACACTCACACACACACACACACACGCATATACACACACGACACATACACACACACGCATATACACACACGACACACATACTGTACATGCACACACACACGACACATACACACACACGATATACACATACACACACAGTACATACACTCACACACACGACACACACACACACACACACACACACACATTGCTTTCATCTTTACATCCGGGTTAGTAATGCAAATTGAAAAACAAAACAAAAAATAATTGGATCGAGGTTGTGAGTTATGGAAGGGAGGGGAAATTGAAAAATAAACAACAACAACAAATTAGGAAGAGGTTGTGGGTTATAAGAGGGACTGGAAATTGAAAAACAACACCACCACCAACAACAACAACAATTTGGGAAGAGGTTGTGGGTTATAGAAGGGAGTGGAAATAACAATAATAACAACAACAACAAATTGGAAAGAGATTGTGGGTTATAGAAGGGAGTGGAAACAACAAAAATAACAACAACAAATTGGAAAGAGGTTGTGGGTTATAAAAGGGACTAGAAATTGAAAAAAAAAAAAAATTAGGAAGAAGTTGTGTGTTATAGAAGGTTAAGAAAGAGATCAGAATGGGATATAAAGGTTAACAAGGAGTAAGGCAGTACAAAAAACACACACACAATATGTAAACTTTTTAATTAAGAACCCTGTGATCGTGTAAACAAAAATGGAGGCTTCTGATTCCACCTAACCATGCCACGAAACAAGCTCCTCCCTTATAGGTGTGTGTGTTTTGTGGCAGTATTTGAAAGACTCATTTACCTCCAATTTTCTGACTACATCACAGGGTCCCTTAATCTCTCTCTCTCTCTCTCTCTCTCTCTCTCTCTCTCTCTCTCTCTCTCTCTCTCTCTCTTACACACACACACACACACACACACACACACACACACACACACACACACACACACACACACACACACACACATTAACTCTCTTTAAGGGGAAAGTATATTTATATAGGTACAGTCACGAGCACTAATAAGTATACAGCTTTAGTTGAAGCTTTGAAAACAGTCCATCAATTCACCCACGAAGTAATTAATGCCAATGGAGATCTTATTTATGTATTTATTTACTGTCTCTAGATATTCGAAGCACACATGGATACTTATTAGTGCTCGTGACTGTACATACATTAGAGCCCCTTGATTCCTCTAATAAATGTCAGGAAACAGGATCACATTAGCCAAAAATTATGGTGTCCTGTTGCTTGGCTTGGGATATTTTGGAGGAATCAGTTGCTCCAGATTTACCAACAAAAAATCGTGACTCCAACCAACCCTAATTACAGCTGACCCTACTTAGGACTTGCCCTAAATCACACTCCAATTACCCCTCCCTACCCCCTACCCTAATTACCCCTCAGTACCCCTACCCTATCCCCACCCCTATTACAGTTGTCCCTAATTTGGTCTTGCCCTAAATCACACCCCAATTTCCCCTCCCTACCCCCTCCCTCAATTACCCCACTCTATCCCTCTCCCCCAATTACCCCACTCTACCCTCTTCCCCAATTACCACACTCTACCCCCTACCCCAATTACCCCTCCTTCCCCCCTCCCCCAATTACCCCACTCTACCTTCTCCCCCAATTACACCACTCTACCCCCTC
>JAWQEG010007296.1:0-10000 GCA_033782935.1 Petrolisthes cinctipes
TTATGTGAGGTTAGGTTTGAGGTTATGTGAGGTTAGGTTTGAGGTTATGTGAGGTTAGGTTTGAGGTTATGTGAGGTTAGGTTTGAAGTTATGTGAGGTTAGGTTTGAAGTTATGTGAGGTTAGGTTTGAGTTTATGTGAGGTTAGGTTTGAGTTTATGTGAGTTTAGGTTTGAGGTTATGTGAGGTTAGGTTTGAGGTTATGTGAGGTTAGGTTTGAGGTTATGTGAGGTTAGGTTTGAGGTTATGTGAGGTTAGGTTTGAGGTTATGTGAGGTTAGGTTTGAGGTTATGTGAGGTTAGGTTTGAGGTTATGTGAGGTTAGGTTTGAGGTTAGTTTAAGTTAGGTTAGGTTTGAGGTTAGGTTAGGTTTGAGGTTAGGTTAGGTTAGGTTATTTTTGAGGTTAGGTTAGGTTAGGTTAGGTTTGAGGTTAGGTTAGGTTAGGTTAGGTTTGAGGTTAGGTTAGGTTAGGTTAGGTTTGAGGTTAGGTTAGGTTAGGTTAGGTTTGAGGTTATGTGAGGTTAGGTTTAAGGTTATGTGAGGTTAGGTTTGAGGTTAGGTTAGGTTAGGTTAGGTTTGAGGTTAGGTTAGGTTTGAGGTTAGGTTAGGTTAGGTTTGAGGTTAGGTTAGGTTAGGTTAGGTTTGAGGTTAGGTTAGGTTAGGTTAGGTTTGAGGTTAGGTTAGGTTAGGTTTGAGGTTAGGTTAGGTTAGGTTTAAGGTTAGGTTAGGTTAGGTTTGAGGTTTGGTTAGGTTAGGTTAGGTTTGAGGTTAGGTTAGGTTAGGTTAGGTTTGAGGTTAGGTTAGGTTAGGTTAGGTTTGAGGTTATGTGAGGTTAGGTTTAAGGTTATGTGAGGTTAGGTTTGAGGTTATGTGAGGTTAGGTTTGAGGTTATGTGAGGTTAGGTTTGAGGTTATGTGAGGTTAGGTTTGAGGTTAGGTTAGGTTAGGTTAGGTTTGAGGTTAGGTTAGGTTTGAGGTTAGGTTAGGTTAGGTTATTTTTGAGGTTAAGTTAGGTTAGGTTAGGTTTGAGGTTAGGTTAGGTTAGGTTTGAGGTTAGGTTTGGTTAGGTTAGGTTTGAGGTTAGGTTAGGTTTGAGGTTAGGTTAGGTTTGGTTAGGTTTGAGGTTAGGTTAGGTTAGGTTAGGTTTGAGGTTAGGTTAGGTCAGGTTAGGTTTGAGGTTAGGTTAGGTTAGGTTTAAGGTTAGGTTAGGTTAGGTTAGGTTTGAGGTTTGGTTAGGTTAGGTTAGGTTTGAGGTTAGGTTAGGTTAGGTTTGAGGTTAGGTTAGGTTAGGTTAAGTTTGAGGTTAGGTTAGGTTAGGTTAGGTTTGAGGTTAGGTTAGGTTAGGTTAGGTTTGAGGTTAGGTTAGGTTAGGTTTGAGGTTAGGTTAGGTTAGGTTTGAGGTTAGGTTAGGTTAGGTTAGGTTTGAAGTTAGGTTAGGTTAGGTTAGGTTTGAGGTTAGGTTAGGTTAGGTTTGAGGTTAGGTTAGGTTTGAGGTTAGGTTAGGTTAGGTTAGGTTTGAGGTTAGGTTAGGTTAGGTTAGGTTTGAGGTTAGGTTAGGTTAGGTTAGGTTTGAGGTTTGGTTAGGTTAGGTTAGGTTTGAGGTTAGGTTAGGTTAGGTTAGGTTTGAGGTTAGGTTAGGTTAGGTTTGACGTTAGGTTAGGTTAGGTTAGGTTTGAGGTTAGGTTAGGTTAGGTTAGGTTTGAGGTTAGGTTAGGTTAGGTTAGGTTTGAGGTTAGGTTAGGTTAGGTTAGGTTTGAGGTTAGGTTATGTTTGAGGTTAGGTTAGGTTAGGTTTGAGGTTAGGTTAGGTTCGGTTTGAGGTTAGGTTAGGTTAGGTTAGGTTAGGTTTGAGGTTAGGTTAGGTTAGGTTAGGTTTGAGGTTAGGTTAGGTTAGGTTTCAGGTTAGGTTAGGTTAGGTTAGGTTTGAGGTTTGGTTAGGTTAGGTTAGGTTTGAGGTTAGGTTAGGTTCGGTTTGAGGTTAGGTTAGGTTAGGTTAGGTTAGGTTAGGTTTGAGGTTAGGTTAGGTTAGGTTAGGTTTGAGGTTAGGTTAGGTTAGGTTTCAGGTTAGGTTAGGTTAGGTTAGGTTTGAGGTTAGGTTAGGTTAGGTTTGAGGTTAGGTTAGGTTAGGTTAGGTTTGAGGTTAGGTTAGGTTAGGTTAGGTTTGAGGTTAGGTTAGGTTAGGTTAGGTATGAGGTTAGGTTAGGTTAGGTTAGGTTTGAGGTTAGGTTAGGTGAGGTTAGCTTTGAGGTTAGGTTAGGTTAGGTTTGAGGTTATGTGAGGTTAGGTTTGAGGTTATGTGAGGTTAGGTTTGAGGGTATGTGAGGTTAGGTTTGAGGTTATGTGAGGTTAGGTTTGAGGTTATGTGAGGTTAGGTTTGAGGTTATGTGAGGTTAGGTTTGAGGTTATGTGAGGTTAGGTTTGAAGTTATGTGAGGTTAGGTTTGAGGTTATGTGAGGTTAGGTTTGAGGTTATGTGAGGTTAGGTTTAAAGTTATGTGAGGTTAGGTTTGAGGTTATGTGAGGTTAGGTTTGAGGTTATGTGAGGTTAGGTTTGAGGTTATGTGAGGTTAGATTTGAGGTTATGTGAGGTTAGGTTTGAGGTTATGTGAGGTTAGGTTTGAAGTTATGTGAGGTTAGGTTTGAGGTTATGTGAGGTTAGGTTTGAGTTTATGTGAGGTTAGGTTTGAGGTTATGTGAGGTTAGGTTTGAGGTTATGTGAGGTTAGGTTTGAGGTTATGTGAGGTTAGGTTTGAGGTTATATGAGGTTAGGTTTGAGGTTATGTGAGGTTAGGTTTGAGGTTATGTGAGGTTAGGTTTGAGGTTAGGTTAGGTTAGGTTAGGTTTGAGGTTAGGTTAGGTTAGGTTTCAGGTTAGGTTAGGTTAGGTTAGGTTTGAGGTTTGGTTAGGTTAGTTTAGGTTTGAGGTTAGGTTAGGTTAGGTTAGGTTTGAGGTTAGGTTAGGTTAGGTTAGGTTTGAGGTTAGGTTAGGTTAGGTTAGGTTTGAGGTTAGGTTAGGTTAGGTTAGGTTTGAGGTTAGGTTAGGTTAGGTTAGGTTTGAGGTTAGGTTAGGTTAGGTTAGGTTTGAGGTTAGGTTAGGTTAGGTTTAAGGTTAGGTTAGGTTAGGTTAGGTTTGAGGTTTGGTTAGGTTAGGTTAGGTTTGAGGTTAGGTTAGGTTAGGTTAGGTTTGAGGTTAGGTTAGGTTTGAGGTTATGTGAGGTTAGGTTTAAGGTTATGTGAGGTTAGGTTTGAGGTTATGTGAGGTTAGGTTTGAGGTTATGTGAGGTTTGGTTTGAGGTTATGTGAGGTTAGGTTTGAGGTTATGTGAGGTTAGGTTTGAGGTTATGTGAGGTTAGGTTTGAGGTTATGTGAGGTTAGGTTTGAGGTTATGTGAGGTTAGGTTTGAGGTTATGTGAGGTTAGGTTTGAGGTTAGGTTAGGTTAGGTTTGAGGTTATGTGAGGTTAGGTTTGAGGTTATGTGAGGTTAGGTTTGAGGTTATGTGAGGTTAGGTTTGAGGTTATGTGAGGTTAGGTTTGAGGTTATGTGAGGTTAGGTTTGAGGTTATGTGAGGTTAGGTTTGAAGTTATGTGAGGTTAGGTTTGAGGTTATGTGAGGTTAGGTTTGAGGTTATGTGAGGTTAGGTTTAAAGTTATGTGAGGTTAGGTTTGAGGTTATGTGAGGTTAGGTTTGAGGTTATGTGAGGTTAGGTTTGAGGTTATGTGAGGTTAGGTTTGTGGTTATGTGAGGTTAGGTTTGAGGTTATGTGAGGTTAGGTTTGAAGTTATGTGAGGTTAGGTTTGAGGTTATGTGAGGTTAGGTTTGAGTTTATGTGAGGTTAGGTTTGAGGTTATGTGAGGTTAGGTTTGAGGTTATGTGAGGTTAGGTTTGAGGTTATGTGAGGTTAGGTTTGAGGTTATGTGAGGTTAGGTTTGAGGTTATGTGAGGTTAGGTTTGAGGTTATGTGAGGTTAGGTTTGAGGTTAGTTTAAGTTAGGTTAGGTTTGAGGTTAGGTTAGGTTTGAGGTTAGGTTAGGTTAGTTTAGGTTTGAGGTTAGGTTAGGTTAGGTTTGAGGTTAGGTTAGGTTAGGTTAGGTTTGAGGTTAGGTTAGGTTAGGTTAGGTTTGAGGTTAGGTTAGGTTTGAGGTTAGGTTAGGTTAGGTTAGGTTTGAGGTTAGGTTAGGTTAGGTTAGGTTTGAGGTTATGTGAGGTTAGGTTTGAGGTTATGTGAGGTTAGGTTTGAGGTTAGTTTAAGTTTAACCTCACATAAACCAAACCTCACATAACCTCAAACCTAACCTCACATAAACTCAAACCTAACCTCACATAACCTCAAACCTAACCTCACATAACTTCAAACCTAACCTCACATAACCTCAAACCTAACCTCACATAACCACAAACCTAACCTCACATAACCTCAAACCTAACCTCACATAACCTCAAACCTAACCTCACATAACCTCAAACCTAACCTCACATAACTTTAAACCTAACCTCACATAACCTCAAACCTAACCTCACATAACCTCAAACCTAACCTCACATAACCTCAAACCTAACCTCACATAACCTCAAACCTAACCTCACATAACCTCAAACCTAACCTCACATAACCTCAAACCTAACCTCACATAACCTCAAACCTAACCTAACCTAACCTCAAACCTAACCTCACATAACCTCAAACCTAACCTCACATAACCTCAAACCTAACCTCACATAACCTCAAACCTAACCTCACATAACCTCAAACCTAACCTCACATAACCTCAAACCTAACCTCACATAACCTCAAACCTAACCTCACATAACCTCAAACCTAACCTCACATAACCTCAAACCTAACCTCACATAACCTTAAACCTAACCTCACATAACCTCAAACCTAACCTAACCTAACCTAACCTCAAACCTAACCTAACCTCAAACCTAACCTAACCTAACCAAACCTCAAACCTAACCTAACCTAACCTAACCTTAAACCTAACCTAACCTAACCTCAAACCTAACCTAACCTAACCTAACCTAACCTAATCTCAAACCTAACCTAACCTAACCTAACCTCAAACCTAACCTAACCTAACCTAACCTCAAACCTAACCTAACCTAACCTAACCTCAAAAATAACCTAACCTAACCTAACCTCAAACCTAACCTAACTTAAACTAACCTCAAACCTAACCTCACATAACCTCAAACTTAACCTCACATAACCTCAAACCTAACCTCACATAACCTCAAACCTAACCTCACATAACCTCAAACCTAACCTCACATAACCTCAAATTTAACCTCACATAAACTCAAACCTAACCTCACATAACCTCAAACCTCAAACCTAACCTAACGTAACCTAACCTAACCTAACCTAACCTCAAACCTAACCTAACCTAACCTAACCTCAAACCTAACCTAACCTAACCTAACCTCAAACCTAACCTAACCTAACCTCAAACCTAACCTAACCAAACCTCAAACCTAACCTAACCTCAAACCTAACCTAACCTAACCTAACCTCAAACCTAACCTAACCTCAAACCTAACCTAACCTAACCTAATCTCAAACCTAACCTAACCTAACCTAACCTCAAACCTAACCTAACCTAACCTAACCTCAAACCTAACCTAACCTAACCTAACCTCAAAAATAACCTAACCTAACCTAACCTCAAACCTAACCTAACCTCAAACCTAACCTAACTTAAACTAACCTCAAACCTAACCTCACATAACCTCAAACCTAACCTAACTTAAACTAACCTCAAACCTAACCTCACATAACCTCAAACCTAACCTCACATAACCTCAAACCTAACCTAACCTAACCTCAAACCTAACCTAACCTAACCTAATCTCAAACCTAACCTAACCTAACCTAACCTCAAACCTAACCTAACCTAACCTCAAACCTAACCTAACCTAACCTAACCTCAAAAATAACCTAACCTAACCTAACCTCAAACCTAACCTAACTTAAACTAACCTCAAACCTAACCTCACATAACCTCAAACCTAACCTCACATAACCTCAAACCTAACCTCACATAACCTCAAACCTAACCTCACATAACCTCAAACCTAACCTCACATAACCTCAAATTTAACCTCACATAAACTCAAACCTAACCTCACATAACCTCAAACCTCAAACCTAACCTAACCTAACCTAACCTAACCTAACCTCAAACCTAACCTAACCTAACCTAACCTCAAACCTAACCTAACCTAACCTAACCTCAAACCTAACCTAACCTAACCTCAAACCTAACCTAACCTAACCTCAAAACTAACCGAACCTCAAACCTAACCTAACCTAACCTAACCTCAAACCTAACCTAACCTAACCTCAAACCTAACCTAACCTAACCTAATCTCAAACCTAACCTAACCTAACCTAACCTCAAACCTAACCTAACCTAACCTCAAACCTAACCTAACCTAACCTAACCTCAAAAGTAACCTAACCTAACCTAACCTCAAACCTAACCTAACCTCAAACCTAACCTAACTTAAACTAACCTCAAACCTAACCTCACATAACCTCAAACCTAACCTCACATAACCTCAAACCTAACCTCACATAACCTCAAACCTAACCTCACATAACCTCAAACCTAACCTCACATAACCTCAAACCTAACCTCACATAACCTCAAACCTAACCTCACATAAACTCAAACCTAACCTCACATAACCTCAAACCTAACCTCACATAACTTCAAACCTAACCTCACATAACCTCAAACCTAACCTCACATAACCTCAAACCTAACCTCACATAACCTCAAACCTAACCTCACATAACCTCAAACCTAACCTCACATAACCTCAAACCTAACCTCACATAACTTTAAACCTAACCTCACATAACCTCAAACCTAACCTCACATAACCTCAAACTTAACCTAACCTAACCTCAAACCTAACCTGACCTAACCTAACCTCAAACCTAACCAAACCTAACCTAACCTCAAACCTAACCTAACCTAACCTAACCTAACCTAACCTCAAACCTAACCTAACCTAACCTCAAACCTAACCTAACCTAACCTCAAACCTAACCTAACCTAACCTAACCTCAAAATTAACCTAACCTAACCTAACCTCAAACCTAACCTAACCTCAAACCTAACCTAACTTAAACTAACCTCAAACCTAACCTCACATAACCTCAAACCTAACCTCACATAACCTCAAACCTAACCTCACATAACCTCAAACCTAACCTCACATAACCTCAAACCTAACCTCACATAACCTCAAACCTAACCTCACATAACCTCAAACCTAACCTCACATAACCTCAAACCTAACCTCACATAAACTCAACCTAACCTCACATAACCTCAAACCTAACCTCACATAACTTCAAACCTAACCTCACATAACCTCAAACCTAACCTCACATAACCTCACATAACCTCAAACCTAACCTAACCTAACCTCAAACCTAACCTCACATAACCTCAAACCTAACCTCACATAACCTCAAACCTAACCTCACATAACCTCAAACCTAACCTCACATAACCTCAAACCTAACCTCACATAACCTCAAACCTAACCTCACATAACCTCAAACCTAACCTCACATAACCATAAACCTAACCTCACATAACCTTAAACCTAACCTCACATAACCTCAAACCTAACCTAACCTAACCTAACCTCAAACCTAACCTAACCTAACCTAACCTTAAACCTAACCTAACCTAACCTCAAACCTAACCTAACCTAACCTAACCTAAAACCTAACCTAACCTAACCTAACCTCAAACCTAACCTAACCTAACCTAACCTCAAACTTAACCTAACCTAACCTCAAACCTAACCTAACCTCAAACCTAACCTAACCTAACCTAACCTAAAACCTAACCTAACCTAACCTCAAACCTAACCTAACCTAACCTAATCTCAAACCTAACCTAACCTAACCTAACCTCAAACCTAACCTAACCTAACCTAACCTCAAACCTAACCTAACCTAACCTAACCTCAAAAATAACCTAACCTAACCTAACCTCAAACCTAACCTAACTTAAACTAACCTCAAACCTAACCTCACATAACCTCAAACCTAACCTCACATAACCTCAAACCTAACCTCACATAACCTCAAACCTAACCTCACATAACCTCAAACCTAACCTCACATAACCTCAAACCTAACCTCACATAACCTCAAACCTGAACCTCACATAACCTCAAATTTAACCTCACATAAACTCAAACCTAACCTCACATAACCTCAAACCTCAAACCTAACCTAACCTAACCTAACCTTAAACCTAACCTAACCTCAAACCTAACCTAATCTAACCTAACCTCAAACCTAACCTAACATAACCTAACCTAACCTAACCTAACCTAACCTAACCTCAAACCTAACCTAACCTAACCTCAAACCTAACCTAACCTCAAACCTAACCTAACCTAACCTAACCTCAAACCTAACCTAACCTAACCTCAAACCTAACCTAACCTAATCTCAAACCTAACCTAACCTAACCTAACTCAAACCTAACCTAACCTAACCTAACATCAAACTAACCTAACCTAACCTAACCTCAAAAATAACCTAACCTAACCTAACCTCAAACCTAACCTAACCTCAAACCTAACCTAACTTAAACTAACCTCAAACCTAACCTCACATAACCTCAAACCTAACCTCACATAACCTCAAACCTAACCTCACATAACCTCAAACCTAACCTCACATAACCTCAAACCTAACCTCACATAACCTCAAACCTAACCTCACATAACCTCAAACCTAACCTCACATAACCTCAAACCTAACCTCACATAAACTCAAACCTAACCTCACATAACCTCAAACCTAACCTCACATAACTTCAAACCTAACCTCACATAACCTCAAACCTAACCTCACATAACCTCAAACCTAACCTCACATAACCTCAAACCTAACCTCACATAACCTCAAACCTAACCTCACATAACCTCAAACCTAACCTCACATAACTTTAAACCTAACCTCAAATAACCTCAAACCTAACCTCACATAACCTCAAACTTAACCTCACATAACTTCAAACCTAACCTCACATAACCTCAAACCTAACCTCACATAACCTCAAACCTAACCTCACATAACCTCAAACCTAACCTCACATAACCTCAAACCTAACCTCACATAACCTCAAACCTAACCTCACATAACCTCAAACTTAACCTCACATAACCTCAAACCTAACCTCACATAACCTCAAACCTAACCTCACATAACCTCAAACCTAACCTCACATAACCTTAAACCTAACCTCACATAACCTCAAACCTAACCTCACATAACCTCAAACCTAACCTCACATAACCTCAAACCTAACCTCACATAACCCTAAACCTAACCTCACATAACCTCAAACCTAACTTAACCTAACCTAACCTCAAACCTAACCTAACCTAACCTAACCTCAAACCTAACCTAACCTAACCAAACCTCAAACCTAACCTAACCTAACCTAACCTTAAACCTAACCTAACCTAACCTCAAACCTAACCTAACCTAACCTAACCTCAAACCTAACCTAACCTACCCTAACCTCAAACCTAACCTAACCTAACCTAACCTCAAACCTAACCTAACCTAACCTCAAACCTAACCTAACCTCAAACCTAACCTAACCTAACCTAACCTCCTAACCTAACCTAACCTCAAACCTAACCTAACCTAACCTAATCTCAAACCTAACCTAACCTAACCTAACCTCAAACCTAACCTAACCTAACCTAACCTCAAACCTAACCTAACCTAGCCTAACCTCAAACCTAACCTAACCTAACCTAACCTCAAACCTAACCTAACCTAACCTAATGTCAAACCTAACCTAACCTAACCTAACCTAATGTCAAACCTAACCTAACCTAACCTCAAGCCTAACCTAACCTAACCTAACCTCAAACCTAACCTAACCTAACCAAACCTCAAACCTAACCTAACCTAACCTAACCTCAAACCTAACCTAACCTAACCTAACCTCAA
>JAWQEG010007296.1:12500-15000 GCA_033782935.1 Petrolisthes cinctipes
CTAACCTAACCTAACCTCAAAATTAACCTAACCTAACCTAACCTCAAACCTAACCTAACCTCAAACCTAACCTAACTTAAACTAACCTCAAACCTAACCTCACATAACCTCAAACCTAACCTCACATAACCTCAAACCTAACCTCACATAACCTCAAACCTAACCTCACATAACCTCAAACCTAACCTCACATAACCTCAAACCTAACCTCACATAACCTCAAACCTAACCTCACATAACCTCAAACCTAACCTCACATAAACTCAAACCTAACCTCACATAACCTCAAACCTAACCTCACATAACTTCAAACCTAACCTCACATAACCTCAAACCTAACCTCACATAACCTCACATAACCTCAAACCTAACCTAACCTAACCTCAAACCTAACCTCACATAACCTCAAACCTAACCTCACATAACCTCAAACCTAACCTCACATAACCTCAAACCTAACCTCACATAACCTCAAACCTAACCTCACATAACCTCAAACCTAACCTCACATAACCTCAAACCTAACCTCACATAACCATAAACCTAACCTCACATAACCTTAAACCTAACCTCACATAACCTCAAACCTAACCTAACCTAACCTAACCTCAAACCTAACCTAACCTAACCTAACCTTAAACCTAACCTAACCTAACCTCAAACCTAACCTAACCTAACCTAACCTCAAACCTAACCTAACCTAACCTAACCTCAAACCTAACCTAACCTAACCTAACCTCAAACTTAACCTAACCTAACCTCAAACCTAACCTAACCTCAAACCTAACCTAACCTAACCTAACCTAAAACCTAACCTAACCTAACCTCAAACCTAACCTAACCTAACCTAATCTCAAACCTAACCTAACCTAACCTAACCTCAAACCTAACCTAACCTAACCTAACCTCAAACCTAACCTAACCTAACCTAACCTCAAAAATAACCTAACCTAACCTAACCTCAAACCTAACCTAACTTAAACTAACCTCAAACCTAACCTCACATAACCTCAAACCTAACCTCACATAACCTCAAACCTAACCTCACATAACCTCAAACCTAACCTCACATAACCTCAAACCTAACCTCACATAACCTCAAACCTAACCTCACATAACCTCAAACCTAACCTCACATAACCTCAAATTTAACCTCACATAAACTCAAACCTAACCTCACATAACCTCAAACCTCAAACCTAACCTAACCTAACCTAACCTTAAACCTAACCTAACCTCAAACCTAACCTAATCTAACCTAACCTCAAACCTAACCTAACATAACCTAACCTAACCTAACCTAACCTAACCTAACCTCAAACCTAACCTAACCTAACCTCAAACCTAACCTAACCTCAAACCTAACCTAACCTAACCTAACCTCAAACCTAACCTAACCTAACCTCAAACCTAACCTAACCTAATCTCAAACCTAACCTAACCTAACCTAACCTCAAACCTAACCTAACCTAACCTAACCTCAAACCTAACCTAACCTAACCTAACCTCAAAAATAACCTAACCTAACCTAACCTCAAACCTAACCTAACCTCAAACCTAACCTAACTTAAACTAACCTCAAACCTAACCTCACATAACCTCAAACCTAACCTCACATAACCTCAAACCTAACCTCACATAACCTCAAACCTAACCTCACATAACCTCAAACCTAACCTCACATAACCTCAAACCTAACCTCACATAACCTCAAACCTAACCTCACATAACCTCAAACCTAACCTCACATAAACTCAAACCTAACCTCACATAACCTCAAACCTAACCTCACATAACTTCAAACCTAACCTCACATAACCTCAAACCTAACCTCACATAACCTCAAACCTAACCTCACATAACCTCAAACCTAACCTCACATAACCTCAAACCTAACCTCACATAACCTCAAACCTAACCTCACATAACTTTAAACCTAACCTCAAATAACCTCAAACCTAACCTCACATAACCTCAAACTTAACCTCACATAACTTCAAACCTAACCTCACATAACCTCAAACCTAACCTCACATAACCTCAAACCTAACCTCACATAACCTCAAACCTAACCTCACATAACCTCAAACCTAACCTCACATAACCTCAAACCTAACCTCACATAACCTCAAACTTAACCTCACATAACCTCAAACCTAACCTCACATAACCTCAAACCTAACCTCACATAACCTCAAACCTAACCTCACATAACCTTAAACCTAACCTCACATAACCTCAAACCTAACCTCACATAACCTCAAACCTAACCTCACATAACCTCAAACCTAACCTCACATAACCTCAAACCTAACCTCACATAACCCTAAACCTAACCTCACATAACCTCAAACCTAACTTAACCTAACCTAACCTCAAACCTAACCTAACCTAACCTAACCTCAAACCTAACCTAACCTAACCAAACCTCAAACCTAACCTAACCTAACCTAACCTTAAACCTAACCTAACCTAACCTCAAACCTAACCTAACCTAACC
>JAWQEG010007297.1:0-40000 GCA_033782935.1 Petrolisthes cinctipes
TTTTGTGTCACCAATGTGTTTTTTTATTATCCTGATTTTATTGTGATTTTTTCGTGTTCATATTTTATTATTGTGTTATTGGTCACCCATTTGCTTCTTTCAGTTTGGTTTTGGTTATTGTTCTTTACAGGTGTCGTGACCTCCTGGTAACTCGATGCGCTCCTCCCAAAAGATTTCCATTTCGTTACTTATATATTTAACTGCTCTCTCTCTCTCTCTCTCTCTCTCTCTCTCTCTCTCTCTCTCTCTCTCTCTCTCTCTCTCTCTCTCTCTCTGTCTCTGTCTCTGTCTCTCTCTCTCTCTCTCTCTCTCTCTCTCTCTCTCTCTCTCTCTCTCTCTCTCTCTCTCTCTCTCTCTCTCTCTCTCTCTCTCTCTCTCTCTCTCTCTCTCTCTCTCTCTCTCTCTCTCTCTCTCTCTCTCTCTCTCTCTCTCTCTCTCTCTCTCTCTCTCTCTCCTCTCTCTCTCTCTCCTCTCTCTCTCTCTCTCCTCTCTCTCTCTCTCTCTCTCTCTCTCCACCAAATTCCACTCTAATGCTCCACTAATTACCTGCTCCTCTATGGAAATCCCTCAAACCTCGCCAACTTTCACGCCCTAACTCCACTATTTTTTTTTATTCCTTCAGACTTCCACTTGTCACTCTCGTTCTTCTCCATTCCGTCAACTTTGCCACCAGAATACCAGCCGTAATAATTTCACCCATTCTGGTCTTTCAATGGCTGTTCCCCCCATTTCTTACTTACCCTCAGTTCCTCCTGTACACTTCTACAACAAGACCACATTATAATTTCAAATGTTTCTGGTCTTCATGTTTCGTTTCAGAGGCTGAGTCGTACTTTGCAATATTACTTTTTACTGGCTTCACTTGTCACTTTTCTGGAGGATGGAAACTCATGCACTCACAGACTCCACCACAACACCAAATTCATTCTTCCCTCACCTGCCACAAGTCAACCTTCTCTTTGAATGAATGAATGTGCGTCTCATACATACATGCGTTCGGTTGACTGAAGCTGCTTACCAGTTTGTGTTTCGTAACTTGAGCTCCCTATATACGTCTCTCTCTCTCTCTCTCTCTCTCTCCTCTCTCTCTCTCTCCCTCTGTTTTGTTTCCTTTTCACCTTCCTCTTCCTCGTTCTTGGGGACTTCTTATCTTCCTCCTTCACTTCTTCTTTCTTATCTATTTTTTCTCATCCTACTAATGACAGGCTTTTAACTTTTGTTTAACTTTTTTCTCTTTTCGATATCTCTTTCACCAACTAACCAACCGCATCTCTCTACATCATTTTATAAAACCTAGGCTGTAGAATGAAGAAATAAAGGAAAGACAAAGTGATTAAATATAAAGCATAAACTCAAAACTACACTCACCCACCTCTCTCTCTCTCTCTCTCTCTCCTCTCTCTCTCTCTCTCTCTCTCTCTCTACTCTCTCTCTCTCTCTCTCTCTCTCTCTCTCTCTGTGTGTTTGTGTGTTTGAGTTCCACTTCACTTCTTGATTTTGTATTTATTTCAAACTTTCTTACATTCCCTTACCTTCCCCAGTTTTCATTCCTTTATTACCTTCCCTTATTACCCTCTCTCTCTTCATCCACCACCTAACCACAAACCCCTTTCCTTGTCCACAGCGTTGGTGAGACGGTATGAGGTGGAGGGCCTGGCTGTGGGATGTGGTGCAGCTTCCGTGTGAGGTGGACCGGGCCTCGTGCGGGGACTTCCACAGCATCAAATGGTATAAGGACAGTGATCGCGTCTACATCTTCTCTGACATGGCCAACGTGAGGAGAGCTGAGGGACCCTTGCTGGAGAGGTTAGTGAATGGGTCTGTGTGTTGGTATTTTGTTTTGTTTTTCTCGTGTGTGTGTGTGTGTGTGTGTGTGTGTGTGTGTGTGTTGATATTTAGTATTTGTGTGTGGGAGAGAGGGGAGGGATTTGTTTGTGTGTGTGTTTGTGTGTGTGGGGGGGGTGGGGGGTGGAGAGAGATAGAAATAAAAATAGCGAGATCACCCTCAGTTGTTTGGCAATGATCACAACTTATAGAGATGAGTGTACAGTTCATAAAAATGTGCAAAGTTATCACACACAGAATGCATACGATTATTTCCTACAATAATGAACAATACAGTGCACGAAGTTCCGGGAAGGCTGGCTGGACTGTTGCTGTTGCTGCTGCTGTTCGTTTCCCTGGCATGTTTTCTGTTATCACATACATAGCTGGTCGCGTCACACTCACTGTTTTGCCGAAATGTGTGCGATGCATATATATGTATTTTTTTTTTTTTTTATCGAGTGTATATACATTTATCAGTCTATCACGAGGGGGGTCACATATATTTCTGCACTAGGAGAGAGAGAGAGAGAGAGGAGAGAGAGAGAGAGAGAGGAGAGAGAGAGAGAGAGAGAGAGAGAGAGGAGTGTACACTGTGCCTTCCCTCACACACACACACACACACACACACACACACACACTCACACACCGTTTTTATTCTGTCAGTCTCCGGGTTTTGCAATATATAGATGTCGGTGCCTCGGTGCTGCTTTGTCCCCGTGTGTATTTTTGTAATGTGTCCCGTACAGCCACCAGCGAAAATTTTCTCCGGCTTTAATAGTTGGACCCTCAGAAAAAGAAGATATCGCGCCTGAGACCTTGTTTGTTTTATTCATAGCACTGAAATAACTGGGTGCTGGGCTGATGTTGTCCTGAATCTGGTGGAACGCATACATACGTACACACACACACACACACACACACACACACACACACACACACACACACACACACACACACACACACACACCACACACACACACACACACACACACACACACACACAACACACACACACACACACCACACACACACACACACACACACACACACACACACACACACACACACACACACACACACACACAGAGAGAGAGAGAGAGAGACGAGAAGAGAGAGAGAGAGAGAGAGAGAGAGAGAGAGAGAGAGAGAGAGAGCTAAATCAGTGGTTATCTGGTGAATAGAACACACACACACACACACACACACACACACACACACACACACACACATACACACACACACACACACACACATTCACAAAGCAGAGTACGATGTGGCCAGCAACATTGGAGAACACTTTTGTGAACACCTGCTGGTCATGAACACTGAGTGAGGCTTAGTTGACCCACACGTGACGACATCAGGTTTTGTGTTTCATTAATCCAGTTTCCGTTGCTTCATATTTTGCCAACAAATGTATTCTGAAATGGAGGTTTTGGGTGGGCTCAGTGTCAGTGTATAGGGGGTTCTGTTCCAATGTCGTAATCCTGAGTGGTAAGCCTGAGAATGATGCCAGGAATATTAATACGGTACTCTTAATTTCATCAGCCTCTACAAACAAATCCATTGGTCTCATACATAGAGAGTGTGATATATATATACTTCTTTTTGAGGAGTGAAAACATGTAGCTGTGTGTAACTGTATTGTTGGCCTACTTTATCTGTATTATCCCGAGGAGAGCAGTACTTTATTTTGAGAACTGAAATCTACTGTATTTTTCCTGTATTATCTCATGTATAGAAATACCGTACATAAAAACTTCAACAACATAACCTGGATACTTATGATGGGTCGTAACTGTACAGAAATAAAACTTCACTAACAAAACCTGGATACATATTAATGGATCGTGACTGTACAAAAAAAAAAAAAAAAAAAAAAAAAAAAAAACAAGACTTGGATATTTAATTGGGTCGAGACTGTACATAAAGAAATCTTCAACAACAAAACCTGGATACATATTAATGGATCGTGACTGTACATAATAGTCTTCAACAACATGACTTGTAAACTTAATTGGGTCGTGAATGTACATAAAAATCTTGAACAACAAAACCTGGATACATATTAATGGATCGTGACTGTACATAATAAAAACTTCAAAACAAGACCTGGAACTAAATTGGGTCGTGACTGTACAGAAAAAAACTTCAACAACAAGACTTGGATACTTATTATAGGTTATAACTGTACATAACAGTCTTCAACAACATGACCTGGATACTTATTAAGGGTGGTGACTGTACATGACTATTTGAGGCGACACTCCAGGACGTCCTTCACTGGTACAATGCACTATGTAACCGGCTGGACCAAATGCCTGAATATTGTATCGAAACAACAAGAGCTGGGTGAAATGCTCTTTGGGTTGTCTGTCAAAGATAAAGGGGGTGGGGGTGTGGGGTGGCAGGTGGAGGGAGCTTTGGGGGTCGCAAAAACCTCCCTCCTTCCCTCCCTCCCTCATTCACAATTAATAGTTTATATTAAAAAAAAAAAAAAAAAATCGAAAAAGCATTCAGGTGTATCTTAAAATCAAAATTTCAAAATCCTTTCAGATATTTTGAACAACCATTTTTAATCCCAATTTAGTGTGTTCATCATTTTTCACGTTTCGATAAAAAAGGGACTTGGAAGTGTAATTTTTCACCGTATATTCATTCACCTCAATAGATAAAAAAAATAGATATTCGTATATATCCGGTGGTAATTTATCTGTGTATAATAAATGGATGATCTGTGGTTAGTCATCTGTGAGAGGATATTGGCTATTTAAATCCTGGTGGCGATAATAATAATAATAATAATATCCGCGTTGTATTCATTTCCGTAGTCCCTTCCTTCCCCTCCTCTCCCCTTCCCTCCCTACGGTCCCGCTCGGTGGGGTTGAGTTACTGATAGCTATCTGTTCTCCGTATGTGTGTGTGTGTGTGTGTGTATGTGTGTGCGTGCGATGATTATTTATGTATGTATGTATGTATGTTTTATTTATGTATGTATTCTTTATAACACCATACATGCGAGCTTCAATACTAATACCATTCATTTCCTCTTTGTGAATCCCGTACATTAATTCTTTCCCAGAACGGATTTCCACTACGCAGCGAACGGCACAGACAGCAGCCTCGAGATCAAGCCGCTCCAGATTGAGGACGAGGGCACGTACAAATGTGAGATCACGTACCTGGCCGTGCAAGAGGCGTGCTCGGTCGTACAGTTCGTCAATCTCACCACATACGGTACGTGTTGTGAAGATAAAGATTGGGTTGGGTTGAGTACAAATGAATGGGATGGGTGAGGTTTGCCTGAGTTAGGTTGGGATCAAGGAGGTTTGGTGTAATCTGGGTTGAGTTTGGTTAAGGTGGTTATGAATGGGGATGGGTGAGGTTTGTCTGAGTTGGGTTGGGATCAAGGAGGTTTGGTATAGGCTGTGGGGTTTAAAGTCGCCGGAACTGATTCCAGGAACATTCTTACGGCAGATGGAAAATTTATATGCCATCTAAGTACTCAATTGACAGGAAACTCTGAATTATTGTGGTGATATACCTTAGAACATAATAATGTTTTAGAGAACGGGTTTTAATTCTACAAATTTATACTGTTAGCGCTCGTTACGATGAACAAAATATTTATAATCTCTTTAATAGGTGAACTAACAATAAAGGAATTGGGATGAATAGACTGGCTAGGTCAGCTTATAGTGACTTACAGGATAAATGTGTTGATTTGTCGTGCCCCTGTCCTTCCATTCTCAACCGCCAATAACATCCCACCCCACCATCACCCCCTCACAGCGCTGCCCACGTACCCCAAGATGAGTTTCGAGGACGGGTCTCCTGTAGGGAACGGCAGCGTGGTGGGGCCCTTCGATGAGGGGGTCACACTAATCATCTCCTGCGAGTCTGGGGGAGGCAAACCAGTGGCTCGTGTGTCCTGGTGGAATGGTACCCAGGAACTCACAGGTAAGGAACAGCCAAGAAGGTCACACACTGAAACGTTGAAGGGTGGTTGTGTTTTATTGGACACTGTGAATGTTTCGAGGGGAGGGAGGTGGTTTTTCTTTTAACACTGAACATACATTTAAGGGGGCAGTATTTTTTTTAACACTGAACATTTAGAGGGGGGAGCGGTATTTCTTTTACCACTGAATATACAAGGGGGGGGGGGCTGTTTTTCTTTTAACCCTGAACATACATTTAAGATGGGGCTATTTTTCTTTTAACACTTAAAAGGGGGGAGCGGTATTTTTTTTTTAACACTGAGTATTTAAAGAGGGGGTCGGTTTTTCTTTTAACCTGAACATTTAACATTTCTATTAGCACTGAACATTTAAAGGGGGAGGTTATTCTTTTAACACTGAACATACATTTAAGTGGGGTCGTTTGCTATAGACACTTAGAAATGTTAAAGGGAAGGGGTGGGTCGTTAAATCTGGACACCACAAGATTAAAAGGGGAGTCGTATGTTGTGGACGAACTATTTTTATACGTTAAAGGAAACTGAGGGACACCGTCGACAGGGGACTAACTCATTTAAACCCTGTCCGCTCATAAAGTGTGGTAAAGTGCAAGGTAGGGCAGGACGGGATTACAGAGCAGCGGGTACAGAGGTGTGTGTGTGTCTCTCTCTCTAACCCGTGGTCAAGGAGAACGCTGGGATTATACCGTGATTTTAGGATTAGGCTCGTGGAAGTGAAGGAATGAGAGAGAGAGAGAGAGAGAGAGAGAGAGAGAGAGAGAGAGAGAGAGAGAGAGAGAGAGAGGAGAGAGAGAGAGAGAGAGAGAGAGAGAGGGAAAGGAAATTGAGGAGAAGGAGTGAGGTTTAAGGTGATAATTAATAAATAAAAAATGAAATATATAGAGGAAAGGATAAGAGATAAGAGGGTAAGGAAGAAGAGAAAGTTAATTGAAGAGGAAGAGGTTTCGGCATGAGTGGATAAAAGAATGGGAGAAAAATGGATGAAAAGAAAGGTATATAAGAGAGAGGGGGAGGAGGGGGGAGGGAAGAATAGAATAAAGGGAAAAGCGGAAGGGATAGGGGAGGGAAGGAGGGATGGATATGTCAAGAAAAAAAAAAAAAAAAAAAAAGGAGGGTAAGTTAAGAATGTTAAATAGTGTTATGAAAGTTAAAACCATCCTGTAAGAGTATACTAAATAATAATAATAATAATAATCAAACGCCTTCAAGGATATACACGTGGAGGTACAGTGATTAAAATAAGGTTACATGTTGTTGGTGAATTAAATGCTATCGGTCTGGTCCCTCAAAACTGAACCGGGAAACAAATTTTACTCAAGTATAGAAGACTGTCTCCTGTATATTTATGTGGAACTCAGTAGTGTATGTATTATATCAGTGGGTGAATGTAGAGAGTAGTAAATTAAAATAAGATAAAAATAGTCGGTACGCAAAGAATGGCAAAAAGAAAACAAAGAAGTATATAAAAAGTACGATCCAGAGAGAGAGAGAGAGAGAGAGAGAGAGAGAGAGAGAGAGAGAGAGAGAGAGAGAGAGAGGACCACGCAAAAGAAAATGACCATCTCACAAATCACATTCAGTAATCATTAACTTTGCGTAATTTGAAGTCAAGGGGAGCAGCGCAGATTACCTAATGCCCCCTGAATATATATATACATCAGGACCTTCCCCCTCCTCTCCCCTGGCCTGCATGGTGATCACAGACTAATGTTCATGGATTAATGTGTGTGTCCCCAGGCTTCCTTTGGGGTACAGTCGGTCGTGTCTTCCTGAAGGTTTTGTATACGGGGGGAACTTTGCCTCGTATTGTTTGGATTATTTGTTTAATATTTTTTTTTTTTTTTTTTTTTTTCGTGTTACGTTCTATTTGATTCATTGGTTTTTAGGTGACAACTCATTTTCTCGTACAGTCGCGTCTTTCTGAAGGTTGTTTGTTTATTGTTTTTGTTATTATTTAGTCATTTTTTCGTGTGCAACAACAACAACAACAACAACTTGTCATTAATCAGCGAATATATATATATATTTTATCGTATTTATGTATATTATGTATGTATGTTTACGTATATGTGTATTTGTTTATATTTATATTATTATTATGATGTGTAAAGCAGGGGAGTACACGGCGGCGGTGGAGGAGGATGGGTCAGGTCTGGGGAGGAACGTGTTGAGACTGCCTGTGTCCCGCCACCACCTCGACTCCACTCTCGTCTGTGAGGCCGTCAACCCAGCCATCACCGCACCCTTCATCGCCTTCGTCACCCTCGATGTCAACGGTGAGGCCTGTTTATACTTCACTTTACTTTCACTGCATTTCCCTTAGCATTCTTTACACACACACACACACACACACACACACACACACACACACACACACACACACACACACACACCTTCACCTTCCTGTCTTTCACGTCCCACTCACTCACACGTCCTGCCTGCCTGCCCTTGCCAACAGTACCGCCTGTGGGTGTGGACGTGACGGTGGGTGCGACAGAGATCCACGAGGGGGACACCGTTGTACTGTACTGCGTGGCGAGGGGAGCCAAACCTGCTGCAACACTCACCTGGCTCAATGGGTCCACACCACTCGGAGATGTGGAGACTGTTATTAATGTCGAGGTGAGTTGATACAGAAAGATATAGTCATCTCTTTAATCATTTAAAAGTGGGTAAATATTGTAATGTGTTTTATTGTCCAGGTGTGTGAATAAAGTCATGTTTTTTTTTTTTAATTAATGTCGATGTAGGTATAAACTTGATAATTATGTTTAAACTCACTGAGCTAATATTGTGATAAAATAGTATTAAAAAATGCAAGGTCACACACAACATTGACCTGGTTACTCATACCGTCTGTGTCTTTTCTCTTGCTCTCTTCGTTCATCCCAACAAAACTGCTGATGTTCCCCACCACCACCACCACCACGAACGTCACGGCTGGATCTGCTAATTGACCCACCACACGCCTTCTCCACGCCCTCTCCTCATCACACGCACTCTCTCCACTCATAATTCACTACCACCATTACCATCTCCCTCCACCACAACTACTACACCACCACCACCATCACGCCACCATTATCTCCCTCTCCATTACACACCCCTTGTCCCCACCAAAACCCGTCTCCACCACCACCACCACCACCACCACACTCACTCCACACTTTCCACCACCACCACCACACTCACTCCACACTTTCCACCACCACCACCACACTCACTCCACCCTTTCCACCACCACCACCACGGCTTCCACTTCGCACGCCCAGGTGGAGTCGACTGAGGAACACAATGTAAGTACCCATCACCTACCTGCTCCACTGCATGCACTAGAAGCCAAATTAAATTAAGGGGCCTTCTGTTTGGGGCGAAATTGAGAGCTACCGATTCCTTCAAACTATAATACAAAACCCGTATACTGAACCACTCATCTGTTTCCCAGCCTGTTTTGGGGGAATCAGTAGCCTTCAAACGCTCACAAATCAAGGCACCTGTAAGCCCTCTGAGTGCCAAATATTGAGCACCACATTATGTTTTCGTGTTAATAATGTACACACTCCCATCAATTCTTACATAGCTTTAGTTCTCATATAGATAGGTTCTCTTGTCGCTTACATTAGTTACGGGGGTGTGACTCGATACCTTCACTTTACTAACTCATTTCTCCATTTCTTATTTACGTTAGCCAGACAATGTTGAGTATATATATATCCGTTTCTAATATTCTGTAGTCAGTGTCTGTGTATTTGGGTTCTCTGAGCGCGGAAAGGAACGACACGACTTCCGTCTTACCTCGAGGCGATGTTCAGATATTTGTTCTTTGCGTCAATATGTTTAGAAAAATCTACATAAATACTTTTTTTATTGCTGTTGTGCCATCGGCGAAAAAAACGTACTTATATTTTGCTGACTTTTCGAATCATGCCTTGACAAATGAGGGATGAAAATCAATTTATGGACTTGTTTGGCTCAGGTAAAGGTCGTGTCAATTACCCATCCATTATCCGAGTATTCTTGGTACGCCCGCTGGGGAATTCGCCCCCCCCCCCTCACCATACTCGTCTGACATTACTTTTGAGTAAAGTTCGTGTTCTCAATAATTATAGATATTACAGTCTGTGACATTTCAAAATACGAAAATTATTCTCTCTCTCTCAATACACCTATATCTTTGACTTAAAATATATTCAGTGACGACTTTAACATTATGTTGGGATACAACGGTAGGATCTCATCATAATGGCACTAACATTCTGGGTTGATATTTGTTATTGTTTAATGACGGTGTGTTTGAGCCTTATATACAGGAAGATTATCCAAATGTATAATCACAGACATTAGCTGCTCTATGTGGAATAGTTAACTGCAACGAGAAAAAATGTCAGGTTTTAGTCACATGAAATGAAAACATCATCCGCTGCCTAAAGGGTTAAAGATATAGTAGAGTTGCACTACCTGTAGATACCTAAACCCAAAGCCCTGAAGGGGATAGTATACTTTTGGCAAATTGGAGCGCCATGATTCCTCCAGAGTATGCCAGGAAACAGGACCAGATGAACAAAAATAATGGTGTTCTGTTGCTTGGGATAGTTTGGAAGAATCAATTGCTCCAGATTTACCAACACTATACTTCCCCCTTAATACCATCAACCACCAAAAATACGCATTAATATTTTAAGTTCATCTTGATTATATTGATTAGATGCTGACTGTGACGAGACATAATATACGTCCTGGACTGTACAGTTGCCAGCACTTATAACAGGTACAGTCAGCGTTGTCATTCCTCTTCCCATGTATCAGTTATAAGTGTTGGTAACTGTACATCCTGGCCGGGCGATGGATAGGGAGGCTTTAGTTAGTGATTATTTTAGATTCTCAAACTGTACCCTGTGCCCTTCACCCTTCCTGTGCATGATGTGACCTGAACCACCAAAGGCTTTCACTCCTGATAAATGATGCCTGACCTGATCCTCCCTCCCTCCCTCCTACTATCCCTGCCCCTCCCTCCCTCCCACTATCCCTGCCCCTCCCTCCCTCCCACTATCCCTGCCCCTCCCTCCCTCCCACTATCCCTGCCCCACCTTCCCTTCCAACCATCTCACCTCCCCCCCCCACTCTCTTTCTGACCCCCATTACCTCCCTTTCACTATCCCTTCCCCACCTTCCCATCCAACCATCTCACCTACCCCCTCCCCCACTCTCTTTCTGACCCCCATTACCTCCCTCTCACTATCCCTGCCCCACCTTCCCATCCAACCATCTCACCTCCCCCCCCCCCCACACTCTCTGACCCCCATTACCTCCCTTTCACTATCCCTTCCCCACCTTCCCTTCCAACTATCTCACCCCCCCCCCTCCCCACTCTCTTTCTGACCCCCATTACCTCCCTTCCACTATCCCTGCCCTACCTTCCCATCCAACCATATCCCCCCCCCCTCCTCTCTTTCTGACCCCCATTCCCTCTCTCTTACAATCCCTTCCATACCTTCCCATCCAACCATCTCCCCCCCCCCTCCTCTCTTTCTGACCCCCATTCCCTTTCTCTTACAATCCCTTCCACACCTTCCCACATACCCTCCATCTCTTCCTGATCCTCCTTCCCACTCTCCCTCACTTCCTGTCCCACCTTCTAGCACTCGCTCTCTCTTCCTGTCTCTCCTTCAAGCAGTCGCCACCTTTCATCCTATATATTTTTCCTGGGATAACTTGGTCTGAGCTTCGAGGTACACAAGACCACTCGCTGTAGACTGGTGCGTGACCTTCCTGCTTTGTTCAGTATGGGGGACGTCAACTCATGAATAACCGAGCACCACTGTCCTGTCACATTCACCCCACCCTCCGATTTCTCTCGCTGTGTCCCTCCTTTACATCTGTTTCCTTTCGTGCTTGTTGTCCCTCCTTTTTATCAGCTTCTCCCTGTCCCTCCTTTCCATCAGCTTCTCCCTGTCCCTCCTTTCCATCTGTTTCCTTTCGTGTTTGTTGTCCCTCCTTTTTATCAGCTTCTCCCTGTCCCTTCTTTCCATCTATTTCCTTCGTGCTTGTTGTCCCTTCTCTCTATTATCACCTCCCTCCCTCGTCACACAGGGTTGTTCAGGCCTACTTAGCCCTCAAAAAAAAAAATCCAACAAAATAGATCTTCTATTGGTTTACTGTGGTGGGTCTGTTTTCTGGCATAATTTGAAGGACACCAGTAGCAGCATACCAACTTACCTAAAACAAATAACCATCCCCCTTAATTAAGAGTGTCTCACAAATTTTCCGCCAGGCCGACAACACGTTCGAAACTCGGAGTCGCCTGGAGTTCGACGCCACCAGGTTTGAGAACGGCCAGACCTTCAGATGCGAGGCCACGAACCAAGTACTGAAGAACCGAGGAGAGGAACCCATGAGCAGCCAAGTCACCCTCGATGTCCGCTGTGAGTTGGAGTCTGTTGTGTTTGGTTGTATGGGTTGTAGTTGTGTTGTGTTGTGTTTGGTTGTATGGGTTGTGGTTGTGTTGTGTTGTGTTTGGTTGTATGGGTTGTGGTTGTGTTGTGTTGTGTTTGGTTGTATGGGTTGTGGTTGTGTTGTGTTGTGTTTGGTTGTATGGGTGGTGGATGTGATTTGTGACTGTGGTTGTAGTGTGTTTGGTTGTGTCATGGTGGATGTGATTTGAGACTGTGGTTGTAGTGTGTTTGGTTGTGTTATGGTGGATGTGATTGTAGTGGTTGTGAATGGAGTTGTGGTTGTTGATGTTACCTACTCTGTATCTGAGTCTGAGGTTGAGATCACTTGTGAAAACTGGTGCTAATGTTTTCTTCTCTCCTCAGACGCCCCCATCGTCCGTGTCACCCCAGAGAACATCACAGTGAATGAGTCGATGGATATACTCATCTTCTGCCAATACAGCGCCAACCCACTTCAACTTACTCATGTTAACTGGTGAGTCACTCGTCTTATTTTGTGTGTGTGTGTGTGTGTGTGTGTGTGTGTGTGTAACGTGATAAATATAACCTTGTATATACTTTATGTAAATATTTGGCCTAAATCTTTGACGGAATGTTTGACCAATATGTTCAGACCTGGCAACTTTTTCATTTTGAGTTTTACACACGTGTTGGTTTTCAGAGCCGTAATTCCCAGTCTCATTTGATTCCTGGGCTGGCCATATTCTGTACACGAATGACTTTCCTTCTTTACTCTTCATTCATTTCTAGTCTTATTAATAACAACCACCACCACCACAACAACCACCACAACAACAACAACCACAACAACGACAACAACAATAACACTACCTCTACCATCTCCTCGGGTACATACTACTATTAAAATGAACACTAAGCCCCACCTACCAGTATCCATGATCACCAATATATTTAAAAAAAAAAAATAATCCTACATCTATTTCTACTAACACTACCACCATCGCCACCACTACCATTACTACCATCACTATCACCACTACCATCCACTACCACCATCACCATCCACTACCACCACACCTCTGCCCCCCCCCCCCTTGAACCTAAAAACATACAGGCATTACACCAATCACGTTTTGTTTCCCTAGCCCTCCCATGTGTAGTAAGTAGAGCGGGGCATTAATTTCGCGCGCGGGGCCGTTTGCATATACTGCCCGCTAAAATTAAATCTGCCCAATCCCGTTCGCGCCTTGTGAATATTGGCGGAGATTCGCGCGATTTTTTTATTTTTTTTTCTGAGGGTTTATGAGGCACTCTTTCACCCCTTTTCCCTTTTTTTTTTACTCTGATATATATTTTTTTTTCTTTTTTTGTGCCAATTCGAACGTTTTAGCATTACTGTAAAATCACGCTAATTCTTTTTCGCCTACTCGCCACTCGTACACTAACTATATAGAAAGTAAACTCATATGCTCACTCTTATTCTGGTCTTTCCACTCGCAGACTAATTTAACGTGTTCCCATATCGTTCTCTCGTCTCCTTTTCACACTCATACTATCAATATTCTCACTACATGTATTTCCCTCTCCATTCCTAGACTAAAATACACCCTTACTTCGTTTTTTCGTCTTCCCATTCAATTTTTTTTTTTTTTTTTTTTTTTTTTTTTCGTCCTTCACCGTTCGACTCTCTCTTAGTCTAAACTCTTTTCTCCATTATTTTATGCGTCAAAAATGTTTCTTTCTTTCACTGCATCCCTTCTCTATCCATTCCATATTGCAAGAAGAGGTAAACCATTATTATTGCTATGTCTCTCTTCTCACAAAATTGTCTTTCATCCTTTCTTCTCTATAAATACTCACAAAGTAACACAGTTTTCCTCCCATAATTTTCTTCTCTTCCACCAATAAATTTATCTTTCACATTTATTACACGTAAGGCTCGTCAGTTGTCTATCCTTATCACTGTTTTTATTTGAAAGCTTACTATCCATCCTCTCTATCATTTTCAACGGTATTATTGTGCTGCCATTTTTCTTGTCTTTTTAATCAAGCAACCGGTCAATTAATACCAGTCCTCCCACCTATCGACCCACCCAACTTACCAACCAGCAAACCAACTCATCGTCTCTACTTACTCTCTCTCTCTTTCCACCCCACTTACCAACACATTAACCAACTCTTCGTCTCTACTTACTCTCTCTCTTTCCACCCCACTTACAAACCAACAAAACAACTCATCGTCCCTCTCACTCTTTCCTCCCCACTTACAAACCAACTCATCGTCTTTACTTACTCTCTCTCTCTCTCTCTCCGCTTACAAATCAACAAAAACTAACTCATCTTCTCTCTCTCCACCCCACTTACTTTCTCTCTCTCTCTCTCTCCACCCCATATATAACCAACAAAACAATTCATCGTCCCTCTCTCACCCCCAATATCACAGGTTCCAGGACAAACGACTGGTGGACGTGGCAGGGAACCCAGAGAAGTACGGCAACGGAGACGTAGAACACCCGACCCTACTCATCAAAAACTCCTCAGCCAACGATATGGGCAACTACACGTGTCGGGTGTCCAATGAAGTCGGGGTGTCTGATGTGGTGAATACGGCCAGTGTCAGCGTCCTGTGTAAGTATATGCTTTGGTTGGGTGGTTGGGTGGGTTGGGGAAGGGATGAGATTTGTGTAGCGTTGTGTTTTTGTTGATGTATATAATAATTGTATTGTTCGTGTTTGTGGTCTGGTTTGGTGTTTTTTTGGGAAAAGATTTATAAGTTTTATTTGGTTTATGTATTCTATTGTTTGCTTGAGTATCGAAAGAGTGATTTAAAGAGTGTTTTTACATCTAATTACATCTGATTATTATGATAGTGTTGTGGACGATGATCATGACAGCTTTATCTATATCCATCGAACATATTCATCTTCCGGCATTTTCACATTCTCATTCTCAAATAGGACACGTGTATTTGTTAGACATTCCTTGCCTCCAGTTGATGTTTAATGAACTAATGTGTGTGTGTATGTGTGTCAGTCCGGCCCCAGGTACAGGTGATCATGGACCCAACGGAGCCTGTGTCTGAGGAGGACCGGGTCAACGTGACACTCATCTGCGACGTGGTCAAGTCCAACCCAGAGACCTTGGTTCGAGTCCGCTGGTACCTCGAGGGCGGACTCCTCAAGGTTTGTCTGGATATACTATAGAGACATTGGTAGAACATAGAGAGAGAGAAATCAGTCACTCATATAATTCTACTGTTGTGTCTTTTTCTAGTTATACTTTGCGTGTTGTAAATTCATTGGTAGAACAGAGAGAGAGAGAAATCAGTCACTCATATAATTCTACTGTTGTATCTTCCTCTGGTTATATTGTGCGTGTTGTAAAGACATTGGTAGAACACAGAGAGAGAGATCAGTCACCCATATAATTGTACTGTTGTATAATACTCTGGTTATACTGTGTGTGTTGTAGAGACATTGGTGGAACAAAGACCATTCACGTATTTACTTCACTTTGGTGTTGCACTCTCACTAATGTTCGTTTAGAGTTCTTCCCACACGAATCATGTTTGTTGTAATGGAAGTAAAGTTGGTGATAATAATTTTGATCTAATTATTGCAAACGAGCACAACGGTTTTGATATTTAACCTTCATTAATTAGTATTTTTGTTCATAGAATCATTAATGGAGATTCTAATTCAAACCCAGTGTCAATTAGGAGGAAAACATATTAATTTCCTGTTTGTCACTCGGCACGACAAAATGACGGCTCTCCAATTAATCAGTGTCGGGGAAGTAAATATAATTAGGCAGTAAATGTGAACGAGGGTCATTCCTGTGTCTGACCAAAAGAGGGTTGTACAGTAGGTGTGTCAAATGTTTCTGTAGTCAGCTTTGATTTTTTTTTTTTATGCGACTTGTAGTTTTGTCTTTCAATATGTTTTTTTTTTTTTTTTTTTTTTTTTTTTTTTTGTGACCTGTAGTTATGTCCATCGAAAATTTCATGTCCTATCGTCACTCGTTCTTCTCAAATAATCTATCTGTGAATCTGTCTGTCTGTTAGAGCTACTGATGTCATATGTGTCTGTCATTCAATATAGGAGCCAGTAGTCTCCAATTAACATAGAGTATCATACCCTCCCCTTCCTGTTCTCCCCTTCAGGTAGTCATCACTTGACCTATAGTATCTCACCCTCCCCAAAGTCTTCAGATTACCTATAATACCTCACCCTTCCTTTTCTCTTCATTCTTTCATGTAGTCTTCAGGTAACCTATAGTATAGTATCTCACCCTCTCCATTCTCTTCTCCTTCCTGCAGTGTCCAATTAACCACCGACAGTCTATCACCCTCAACGTTCTCTTCTCTCCTTCATGTAGTCTTCAGGTAACCTACAGTATAGAATCTTACCCTCCCCATTCTCTTCTCCTTCATGTAGTGTCCAATTAACCACCGACAGTCTATCACCCTCCATGTTCTCTTCTCTCTTCTTCAGGAACTGCCAGAATGCAACTCCCAGAACTCGAGTCTGTCCGCCAGTTACTCGGAGATGCTGTGTGACATCGACCCCTCCCGCCTGCTCCTCGAGAACGTCTTCAAGGACTTCCAGGGCAACTACTCGTGCGAGGGCATGAACGAGGCCGGCTGGGGTCAGAGGTCGAGCGAGGCCGAGCTGATTGTGCACTACAGACCCGGCCAGGCCAGCATTTCGCACCAACCCAAGAATGTGGTCAAGGTGAGAGGCATAGACTAGTTGGCACCTTACTAATGAAAACACTTTGAGGCTGTAACTAGGAGCGAAGTTTTTTTTATTATTATTATTGTTTTTTTTTTAGTAAGAAAGGGCAGGAATGAGAGGAAGGGTAAAAAATGGGGAAGGGAAGTGAAGGAGAACGGGAAAGAATGGAATGAATGAGCAAGGAGTTGATGTAAATAAGGACACAGGAAGAAAGTAGTGAACATGACAAAGTGAGGGACACGGCAGGGCAGGGCACGGCAGGGCAGGACAGGGCAGGGCAGGGTAGAAAAGGACGGGATAGGACAGGGCAAGGCAGGACAGAACAGAACAAGACACGACTTAAATAATCTCAGAGCAAATAATTAATACAAGATCATACTCATTACCGTATATTAAAGTGTATGTTATTATATGCCAGGGATGAATGACGATAAGAGAGAACCTTCCTCAGTGTCTTAGGAAGCACCAAGACGACTTCTAATTACAACAGGAGTCGCTTCCAGGGCAGTTACTGGTTATTACATATCTCGTTGCAAAATGGGGTTGCATTAATTACTCTAGGGGAGACTGCGTGAAACTCTGCCATTTTAACTTCCATTTGGCCATCTTTTCAACTGCAAATACTGCACGGAGACTGCTTTTCCTTTCTCCTCCCCTCTCCCTAATATATTCACAGTAATTGACTCTGTTATTTATCACCGTCTTTTGTTTCCCGTTTAATATTCCAAGTTTTCCACTCACTGGCAACCCTCTTCTCTTCTCATGGTTACTCTTCTTCGTTTACTCCTTAAAAAATACGAGAAGGGTTTGTATCCCCTCGCTAAAAAATAAATGGATGAATAGAAAAGAAAGAATTGGAATAAATGCTAATAGTTCTGGGGGACTTTTAGAGGAGACGCAGCGATGAGGCAGACAGCAAGATTGTGTGTGTGTGTGTGTGTGTGTGTGTGTGTGTGTGTGTGTGTGTGTGTGTGTGTGTGTGTGTGTGTGTGTGTGTGTGTGTGTGTGTGTGTGTGTGTGTATGTAAAAGTCTTAGGTCTGTGCTTGAATTTTGGTATCTCATTCACATAGATACATAATCACACACACACAGAAAACATATCAACAACACAACACACACACACACACACACACACACACACACACACACACACACACACACACACACACACACACACACACACACACACACACACACACACACACACACACACACACACACACACACACACACACACACACACACACACACACACACACACACACACACACACACATCTACTCCGATACTCATTTCCTCACTCACTCACTCATTCATTGCCTCCTTGCCTTCACTTTCCCCAGGGCCAATCACTAGAACTGACCTGTAACGTGGACGACCCGGGCCGACCTGCTGCCACCACCTTTACCTGGTACCGCGGCACTCACCTGGTACCTGACGAGATCTCTGCCACGTGGGTCATCAATCCGGTGTCCCTAGAGACGAATGACAACTTTACCTGTGTCCCCGTCAACAGTGAGGGCGAGGGAGAGAGGGCCTCCGTCAATATCAACGTCCTAGGTAGGGATATATTAAGGGGGATGTTTTTTGTTGGTAAATCTGCAGCAACTGAATCCTCCAAACTATTCCAAACAACAGAACACCATTATGTTTGCTCTTCTGGTCCTGTTTCCCAGTATACTTTGGAGGAATCAAGGCACTCTAATGTAACAAAAGCGAATTACCACCTTAAGGGACCCCGTGATGTAGTCAGAAAATTGGAGGTTAGTGAGTCCTCTAAATATTGCCACAAAACACCACCTATATTGAAGGAGCTTGTTTCGTGGCATAGTCAGGGGGAATCAGAAGCCTCCAAATTTCATACACGATCACAGGGCCCTTCAGGAACCAGTGATCGTGTATGAGACTTGGTGGCTTCTGATTCCTCCTGACTGTCCCACGAAACAAGCTCATTCAATATATAGTAGATATTGTTTTGTGGTGATATTAGCTGAAGGGTTTTGGTATTCTTTGTATTCTTTGTATTGAAGTTTGATATTTTTTCCCCATCATTCCATGTGTACGATTTTTTTTATTTTTTTTTTTTTTTATTCATGTGTACGATTTTTTTTTTTTTTTTTTTTTTTCATTTCTGAGGTGATGGTATTTGGTCATTCCCCTTTTCATTCTCGTACTTAGAATACACAAGTTTCCTCACAAGTCTGCTCTTAAAAATCCACGAAAATTAGCGTAATAAAAATATAATCCCTAGTGGGGGAACGTTAAGGATTGCAAGAGGATTAACTGTAACATCCCCACATTAGTAACAACAGCAGCAGATTCGGTAATGGTGGTGGTGGTGGTGGTGGTGGTGGTGGTGGTGGTGGTAGGGGTTTTGGTGGTGGTGGTGGTAGGGGTTTTGGTGGTGGTGGTGGTGGTGGTGGTAGTAGGGGTTTTGGTGGTGGTGGTAGGGGTGGTGGTGGTGGTGGTGGTGCTTTTGGTGGTGGTGGTGATATTAGAGGTGGTGGTTGAAGTGATGATAATGATAATGTCAGTGGTGGTGATGGTAATGGTGGTGGTGGTAGTGGTGGTGATAATGATGATGTTAGTTGTGGTGGTAATATCAGTAGTGGTTGTAGAAGAAGTGATGATGATAATGATGATGTCAGAGGTGGTGATGGTAATGATGATGGTGGTAGAAGTGATGACAATGATGATGTCAGTGGTGGTAGTGGTGGTGGTGGTGGTAGAAGTGATGATGGCAGTGGTGGTGATGGTTTTACTGTTGGTATGTGTTATTAGATTTAAATTTAATAGACTTTTTCTCCATTACTCTTGAGGTTCTTATCACCACCATCACTATCATCATCAGCATCATCTCATCAGTATGCCTGTGATGATCTCGAGCACGGTAATCATCCAGACCTCCTTCACCACCACCACCACCACCACTAACACTACCACCACCATCACTATCACTACCACCATCATCACTACCACCACCACAACCACCACCATAACCACCACCATCACTATCACTACCACCACCACTACCACCATTATTCACTACCACCACCACCACCACCACCATCACTACCACCACCACCACCACCACCATCACCATCACCACCACCACCACCACCATCACCATCACCACCACCACCACCACCACCACCACCACTATAATCATCGTGCCTGTGATAATCTCGAGTACTGTAATCACCCGACCCGACCTGACCCCATCCCATCCCATCCCTGCGTCTTTAATGAGCTCAATCTCCAAGGTAATCCCCGTTAATGCAGTCCTAATGACCCCTTGTCCACTAATTACCCAGACGGACCGACCTTGACTACCCTCTCGGTGATCAAGGCAGTGTGTGTGTGGGGTGGGAGTAATTTATTTTGGGCTGACTGACCTCACTGATTACCTCATTAGGGCCCTCGGACGTAGCAACGACCCCCTAGTAGTAATTAAGGGGGTTGGTGGTCGAATCGAAGGGGTGGTCTAATTGAAGGGTGGTTGGGGGGAGGGGGGGACTATTGATTCCTCCCAACTTTGCCACGAAACGGAAGAGATGGAATTGAAATGCTACAACTAATTCCTTCCAACTTTGCTGTGAAATAAACGCTCTTAGTATACGAGTAAGACATGCACCAGTTCAGTCAGTAGCATAGCTTGTAAGAATCAGTAGCTTTTGTAACCCCTTAAGGAGACTGTGAGATTGTGAGTAAGTTAGAGAGAGGCTACTGATTCCTTCAAATTATCACAAGTAAACAAACACCATACTGAAGGGAGTCTTGTTTTATGGCACGGTGTGGATGAATCTGAATACCCCAATACACGTACGGTAAGCAATTTATTTTAGGCCCATTAAGGACCCAGTGATCGTGTATGGAAATTGGAGGCTTCTGATTCTTCCTGACTATGCTACAAAACATGCTCCTTCCATATAGGTGTGTGTGTGTGTGTGTGTGTGTGTTTCGTGGCTGTATTTGAAGGACTCGTTTACCTCCAATTTTCAGACTATATCATGTGGCCCGTTAAGTTCATCTGAGCCTGTTAAAAGAAAATTAATGTTTGTTATCATCAGACGTTGGTGATGGCGGACCTGGGTCACTCTCACCTGATTACCCAGCTCATTACCTTTATTTATGAGCCAAGAATTATGTTGGATTAAATGGAGTGTATTGATTCATCCAAACGGTGCCCGGAATATATCATCAATACTGAGGTTTTTTGTGTTTTCTTTCATAGTTTGAAGGAATTAATAGCCATCATAATATAGTGGACGAAATATCATTCATGACAACGAAATATTTGATAGCTATAGTTAAGGGGAGAGTAGCATACTTTTGGTTCATTTGAGCGACTTGATTCCTCCAAAGTATGCCAGGAAATAGAACCAGGTTAATAAAAATAATGGTGGCCTGTTACTAGGAAATACTTTGGAGGAATAGGTTGCTCCACATTTACCAACAATGTCTTTCCCCCATAAAAGACGACGTAAGGTAGTTAAACGTGGGTACCAAAGACCGTAGAGTTTTCCTTGACGTTCTTGTGTTTAAAAATAATTCCTCCCTCCACCCCTTTCATCTTGTTTCTCTTGCTTAACAGTACAAGAGAAAAAGTAATAAGAAATTAAAAGAGATCAATATTGTCTTCTGTCCCTCTTCTATATTCCCTTTATTTTTCTTCCTTCCATTTTCCCTTTTCTTTCTTTCTTTTATACTTCCTTCAATTTACCGTCATTTTTTACCTTCCATGTTCCCTCCTATTTTACTCCTCTGTTTTTTCGTTATTCCTCAGCCGCGCCCTCCTTCATCGAGCGCCTGCAGCCCTACCACGGCGCCGTCATGAACTCAGCCGAGGTGTCCCTGTCTTGCCGGGTGGAGTGTTCGCCCCTTTGCAACGTCTCTTGGCTCAAGGACGACCAGCCCCTCCTCAACCAGTCCCACTACGAGATCGCCAGCAGGGTCATGCCGGCTGATCCTAATTCTGGGTGAGTGAGTGAGTTGTGGAATGTGTGTGAGGAGAGAATGGTCGGTGAGGGAAATTATTGTGTGTGTGTGTGTGCGTGTGTGTGTGTGTAAGAGTGAGATGGAAGGCGTTCAACCTGGCAGACTATAACCTAGGCCAACCAAACAAAGCATAACATAGCATAAATTAACAGAATATAGCGTAACATAAACTTCAATAAACGTGTTTTGCTTTTATCTACAGGGACCTAGAGAGCGTGTTGTCGACCCTGACGTGGCGGATGAGCATGTGGCGTGACGGGACACTAGACAGGGACCAAGACAACGCCAACTACACCTGCACTTCATCTGACAACGAGGCAGGACCAGGCGTCACATCACACACATTCTTCAGGGTCGAGTGTGAGTACAAGAAATGATCTGTTGTTGTTGTGTTGCTGTAAGTGGTGATGATAGTGTTGTTGTTGTTTAGCATACGGAGACGGAAGATGATGTGGCTAGCAGGGGATTTGGTGGAGAAGAGAGATAAGGGTGGAGGGATAAAGAGTGGTGATGGTACTGTGGTCGGCAAAGATGGGGGATGGAGAAGTGTCAGTCGGATTGTAAAAGTAGAGAGTGAAAGGTAGGAGTTACTATTAGAAAAGGAAGATGGAAAATGTAAAAGTTCTGTACGATTTAGAAGCGATTAGGAGTACTGAGTGAAGAAAGTAGTACGAGTGATGAGAGTTCTAATTAAGAGTGAAAGAAAATAAATATCCACTGTTGGTTAGGAGAGCAGTGAACAACAACAACAACAACATCATCATCAACAACAATAAAAACAACATAAAAAACAATAACAACAACAACAGCAGGAGCAACGAATACAGGAGTGGAGGGCCAAAAGAGGCAGAACAAAACTAGTGGTATATTTGTGTGTTGGAGGGTTGAACACGGCACAGAGTATATACCTTGGACGTGGCTGACCTTCTCCCACCCTTTTGTTAGCTCTTGACATTTGGTTGACCGGCCACTACTTCCTGATTGGGTGGATTAACGTGTCAGACCTTTATCTTTGTGTTGTCGTGTGTTGTCTGAGAGATTCCAATACCGGTATTTTTTTTCTTTTTTTTATTATTATTTTTTCTTTTTTTTTGTCGACATGATTTTGAGGCAAGATCATGGGGGTGTTAGGACATTGAGTGATGGACAGCATGCCGTTCATGTTTTGTTAGTGAGGGGTTGACTTGAAAGGTTACACTCATTTATTCATTACTGTTGTTCCCCCAGCAACTGGTAAAACAAAGATTTGTAGGTCTGTGTCAGATGTTGATTAGGTCTTTTTATTTCTTTTACTGTAAAGGGAAAAGGAAATGTTGGAGCCAGTGTTCATAAGCTTTGACATCGGTAAATTTATAATAGTGGAAATCTGTGCATGATTTTGTGCTGCTATTATTTTTTGGCGTAAATGGCGCCTTACACGCTCGGCCCTGCGCTTGTGCATTTCTTGATTTTTTTTTTTTTTTTTTTTTTTTTTGTCAGATCTCTTTCAAAAGTAGTTTATTGCAACCCCCTAAGCAAATGTATCATCCACGAAAAAACTCGTGTTTATATCTCAAAGGACCTAGGAGAAGTTAGGTTCGGACGGATGGACTAACATAGTCACTGTGAAATTATATATAGATTCACACATAGATCGAAATAAATCCTAGTGGAGTCATTTGTTTTGCAGTATGATATGGTAAACTGAAATGCCTCTCACATCTTCCTTCACAAACAGACGAGCCCTAGAAATATCATTAACAGACATAATAATTAATATACTGTTGAAGTCTTGGTTACAGGGGGACATATAAATTTCTCAGTTCTAACATCCCTTTCCCTTCATGCCCTATTACTATTAGTTCTAAAATCCCCCTTCGCCTTTCATATCATATTATTCTCAGTTCTAAGTGTCCCCTTCATATCCAGAGTCAAAATATCCAGTTCTATAATCCTCCTTCCCCTTCATGCCCTATTACTCTTGAGTTCTAAGTTTCCCGTTTCCCCTTCATCCAACTACCAGACCCGCCAGAGGAGATCGAGGTTTCCAACACCATGATCCAGATTATCGAGAACGAGAAGGCCCCCAAGGTGGAGTGTCGCGCCTCCAGCTACCCCGAGGCCACCTACGTCTGGCAGCACGAGGGAGAGACCGTGTACAAGGGCTCCGTGCTGGCCATGAACCACAACATTAGGAGGCAGCAGGCAGGGGAGTACCAGTGTATTGCCCAGAACCGACACGGAGAGATGACAGCCTCAACCTCCTTCGATATTCTCTGTGAGTGGAAAGGATAGTTACTGAGTGGTCTATGTTTTTATTGATTGTGAGACCTCGTGATTTTTCTTGTGTGTGTGTGTGTGTACTTACGGTATGCTTGTATATGTTTATGTACGTGTATATATTTCTTCGTCTGATTCAGGATCATACATATATATATAATCTTGTTCCAGTACACGTGTTTATTTCTTCAATAGTTTAAAATCAATAAAGTAGGTTTCCCATCCAAAGTCACCTTCAAAGAATTACATATCAGTCAGTGTAGAGTGGTAGAGTGTTAAACATCAGTAAACTTTATCTTTTCCTAACCTGATTTTCTGTCTCCTATTTAGTCAAGCCGGAGTGTAAGATAGACCGTACGGATGGGGGAAGCGGAGAGGACGCCTTCATTCTCCTTATCTGTCGTGCTGAGGCTAATCCACAGGAGGTCACCTTCAGGTAATAATTATTTTCCTTCAGTACAAGTAAATATTAAACCTGAATTATGTTAGGTTAGAGAATCTCCCATTAAGGGGGTAATTCACTTTTGTTACATTGGAGTGCCTTGATTCCTCCAAAGTATTCCAGGAAACAGGACCAGATGGACAAAAATAATGGCGTTCTGTAGCTTGGAATGGTTTGGAGGAATAATTTGCTCCAGATTTACGAACACTGTACTTCCCCCTTAAGTAAATAAAAGTTAGGACAGGGTTGGTTCAAATACAGCAGCTCTTTCTGTGGTCTCTTGTCCCCAACCATAAAAACTTTGGTGAAGATTACTAATGGTATGTAAACGAAGGTCAACATCGTCAATACGCTTCTGCTAATTGAGGTCCCCCTTGGTGTAGTCGGAAAATTGGAGGTTAGTGAGTCCTTCAATCATTGCCACGAAACACCACCTATATTGAAGGAGCTTGTTTCGTGGCATAGTTAGGAGGAATCAGAAGTCACCAAGTCCCATTCACGATCACAGGGTCCGGACTAAAGGGGAGAAACTCGTGGTGACGGTAAATTGGAGGAGGGCGGGCTACTGATTACTCCAAACACCACCACAAAACTGATCCCCCATTAGTGACATTTGGGTTATCTGTTTCCTGGCATAGTTTGGAGGAATCAGTAGCCCTCCAATTAACTAGAAGTAATAGGTTCCCCTCCATAACGAGTCCACTTTGCTGGATGAAACAAGCGGGTCTCCTTGACATGTATTCTTCATCAGCCAAAATTGTATTAACTTTTATCCTATTTTTTTATTTTTTTTATTCTTAACTCATTTTTACCTGGCATTTTATATATATTCCGCCGTGTGTCAGTGGGGAGTCTTTCATAACGTTGATATATTTTAATCTCTGGACCAAATGACTGTGGACCCTCACTTTTACTTACACCTTCTGAGTCAGTGAAGGAAGGAAAGATGGAAGGAAGGTCATAGTGGTTGGCTTTGTGATGTGTGTTGTTTCCAGGCTCTTCGGCGTCGCTTCCAGGCATATTTGGTGTCGTTTCCAGGCTCTTTTGGTGTCACTTACAGGCTCTTTTGGTGTCGTTTCCAGGCTCTTTTGGTGTCGTTTCCAGGCTCTTTTGGTGTCGTTTCCAGGCTTTCGGTGTCTCTTCCAGGCCCTTTTGGTGTCGCTTCCAGGCACTCGGTATTCCGCCCCTCCCACTTGACGGGTTCCCCAGGCTCACCTTACTTCACACCCTCGGCCTCCTCATCCCTCTTATATTTTCACTCCGCTACCACAGTCTCCACCTTTTCACCTCCTCTTTCTCTTCCACCTGCACCACTTTCTCTCCCTCTTCTTCTCTCTTTCCCTCTTCTCTTTTCGCTCGCTCCATCTTGCACTTTCACCCCCTCTTCTCCTTTCTCCCTCTCCCCACTTTCCCCTACTTTCCCACCGATAATAAACCACACCTAACTAACTTCATTTTTTACACCTCCTTCTCCTCCTCCTACAGGTGGCGCATGGGCAACGAGACACTGACGCAGGATGTGACTTCAGAGGGCCTCGAGTCCCGTCTGCGCCTGCCCGCCACCTCCGACTCCCTGGCCACATACTCCTGCTTCGTCAACAACACCATAGGAGAATCCATCGCCTGCGAGATTGATGTGACAGGTAAGGAGAAAGGAAATATTGATAGAAATGCAGGTAGTGGAATGATAGGTGGATTGATGATGGAGGGAAGGAGACAGATAGAAGTGCAGGTAGTTGAATGATAGATGGATTGATGTGACAGGTAAGAGGAAAGGAAAATATTGATGGAAATGCAGGTAGTGGAATGATAGATGGATTGATGATGGAGGGAAGGAGACAGATAGAAGTGCAGGTAGTGGAATGATAGATGATGGAGGGAAGGAGACAGATAGAAGTGCAGGTAGTGGAATGATAGATGGATAGATGATGGAGGGAAGGAGACAGATAGAAGTGCAGGTAGTGGAATGATAGATGGATAGATGATGGAGGGAAGGAGACAGATAGAAGTGCAGGTAGTGGAATAATAGATGGATTCATGTGACAGTAAGGGGAGGGATATATTGATGACAGAACTAAGAGAGAGTGAGATCTTACAATTGATATACTTATTAAAATATAAATGGTAGTTCCTGAGTTGTAATTATTAGTAAAAGTGGCTGAGAAGGTTGATTTAAATGTAGGCGAACTGGAGGCTTCTGATTCCTCCATAGAGTGCCTCAGAACATGGGCTGGCTTTTGGAGGAATCAGTGTCCTCCACTTCGCCAAGAACATCTTACCCCATCAAAAGAACTCTGATAATTAGCTACTCTAAGTAATTACATAGTTACTGACTTGTAAACAAAGCCCAGAGTCATTATCCTACACTTTAAGAGGAGACTCATTTGTTGGTGATTTTGAAAGCTACTGATTCCTCCAAACTATGACAGGAAACAGACGCCCTCAAAGGTACTAATAGGGGGATCTGTTGTTTCGTGACATAGTTTGGAGGAATCACATACCTTCCAATTCACTAACAAGAGATTCTCCCCTTAACAAATGTAAGTGAATTAGGTTAATGTACAATACAAACGGACGTGTATGATTATATGCACTCTGGTTAATTACAACGTGCATGAAGAAGCATTAATTCGTTTAATTAATCTTATCTAACAGCAGCACAAGTTAATGTTACTCTAAATGCTGATGGTTGTATGTGATTAACTCGAATATGTTTGGAACGGGTTATATTATGGCGTGATATCATTATAGCTTTAGTCCACGTAGTAATAATAATAGCTTAGATTTTATAGCTGTTTATAGGTTGATGAGAACAGTTATTAACCTTTAGTTGTCACCAGTTTTCCTTCCGAGAACAACAACAACAATAACAACACTTGGTACTTATTATACCTTGTGACTGTACATACATAACACATTGGTCACTTATAAGCACGTTACATTTACCCAGCATGTTAGTGACTCCACCCACTTATACACTATGATGAAAATATTATAATGAAAATGATTTAAATAACTTCAAAGTGAACCACATTGCTTTCATAATGTAATGCCTTGCACTTGACAACACACGTAATTGCTAGAGTACTTAAGATTAGTTTGTAGCTAACACTTAACGATTTATATAGCTAAGGAAAAAGTAAGGACGGCACGAATATGACAACACACGTAATTAGTTGTAGCTAACACTTAACGATGAATATAGCTAAGGAAAAAGTAATGACAGCACGTATATTGATTAACTGCATCGAATGATCGGAAAGCAAAAATATCTCCTAATGACTTGTATCACTTGGTTTGGCTGTAGAATGTTGTACTAACCCTACTAACCTCACCCTCCCTCCCCCCAATACCCTCACTACAACTGAAGGTGTGGCAGGCATCATCCATCCCGGGGACGACAACATCATCGTCATCTCGGCCATCGTCGCTGCGGTGATCGTCCTCGTCATCATCATCTGCGTCGTCATCATTCTCATCTGCCGTCGACAGCGACAAGCCGGCAAATGTGAGTTACCATTCTAATATCTTTGTTTACATTCGTTATCTTTTATACAATGCCAGCGGCGCCCCGGCGGATGTTTTATAATAATTAATCCCTATGATTTTTGTGTTTATAAAATCCTGTTGTCTTAATATTTTTTAGAGTTTGGCTTTGACAGTGAGGATAATGGGAAGTAAACATTGGATGTGGGACTCTGTCGTTCCTGTGTTAGTATTGATTAATGAATGTTGTTGAGTGTTTTAGTGATGACCTAATGTGGTAGTGACCCCATTTAGTTGGTATGTAGAGTTACAAACCCACACCGGGATGATATTAACCTCAGATGCAACAATAATCACAGAAATATACAAGTGCTGACCTCAGGAGCCCCGTATTTAATTAAGTAAGCACTCCTACCCAGTATTAAGCACCTACCATAGTAATAAAGTATGACAGTGGTGCTAATAATAGTCTTAATGATGTTCAATTCACTGTGCATTATAAGTGCATTATTTTGTATATCATGATGTAAAAATTGTTAATAATTGAGGAGCTACATTAAGTTGCGAGTAGTCCCAAGCTTATGGTGTTAATTATAATGAGTAAGAGTTAAGGGGAGATTCTCTTGTTGGTAAATTGGAAGGTTTCTGATTCCCCCAAATTATGCCACAAAACAGACGCCCTCAATGCCTGTTTCGTGGCATAGTTTGGAGGAATCAGAGACCTTCCAATTCACCAACAAGAGAATTTCTCCTTAATCATGGAAGTGGATGCACGAGACCTTTATTTTTTTAGAGCAGGATGGAAAACCCAAGACAGAACGCTGTGTGCCTTTTGGTCTGAAATCTGATTTAGCTGGAGGTTGAAAGCATTGAAAGTTGTGCTAATTTCTCTTTCCAGTGTGAAGTTGAAAGTTGTGCTAAGTTCTCCCTCTTGTGAGAAGTTGAAAGCATTGAAAGTTGTGCTAAGTTCTCTCGTGTGATGTTTAAAATGTCATATCTGCACTGGTAGTATTTACGTGTTAAATAGGAGGAATACAGTGGTGGGTCGCTCATGCAGAAAAGGAGAGGTAGAGGCCCGACCTAGCTGTTTCTTTAATTTAGTTCAGAAAGAAAGGTAGAAGTCTAATTTTTTTTTTTTTTTTTTTTTTTTTTTTTTTAAGGATGTGAGAGATAGGGCTCGGAAACAGCTCTTTTATGAATACAGAGAGTTAGTGATATATGTCAGAAATAGCGCTTTTCAATCAGGAATGTCGAGGTCAGAATTAACAAGCGTCGATTATTCTCTTCAGTCGAACGAGAAAACCCAGATGATAATTATGTAGTCGAAAATCTCACATCACACAGATTTGCACTCTTAGCCTGCGAATAGGGAGTACATCCATGCAGTGCAATCAGGAATACCACAACCCCGAACCTAACTGACGAGGGTCTGTTGTGTGTTTGGGAGGTAACGATAGCAAGATGAACTATTAGTGAGTGATATTAGTGAGTGATTAGGAAGACGACACTTACTTCTGTCCTTGGGTTATCCATTCTTTTGTGCATCTCCGGTCGTAATTAAAGATTTTCTGTATTTATTCATTTTATTCATTTTTGGTGCATGGGTTTGAAGGAAGAACCACATTTATTTATAATGTTTTTATTATTATTATTATTATTATTATTATTATTATTATTATTATTATTATTATTATTATTATTATTATTATTATTATTATTATTATTATTATTGGGTGGTTTTCCTTCTGTGTATTCTTTATCATCTTCAGCCCTTGACACCCCCAACACGTGTAGGCTCCTGAGGTTGTGTGCGTATGTGTAGTTTGTTGAGGGTAGAGTGCACCTGGCATTACATAACATAACATAACATAGCATAAGGCGGGTCGTGGCACCATGCATGTGTGGTGTGCCGGACCTTCATATATTAGACTTAGTGTAATGTAAGTTTGTTTGGTGGAGAAGGAGGAGGAGGAAAAAGGAGAGAGAAGGAAGAAGGAGGAGGAGAAACGAAGGAGGAAGGAGGGATACAATATCTCTACAGTAGCCCTCCTCCCTTTCTTCCCCTCCTCTATTTCCCTCTTCCTTGCTCTCCTTCCATGCCACTCCTCCTTCCCACCTCTAGTGATTGTGTTGGTTGGTACTCACACAGCCCCAGCCTCCCTCCCTCCCTCACCAAGTACTCGTCTGTGGGAGTTTATATGTACAGGACATTCTAGGGTCATGATATCAACTAACTTTTATTTCCCCACTCACGAAAATTTTAGCAGGATCCAGTTAGTGTGATATTCTTAGCAGCAGGGATAGAATTATATACAGTAGGAATATAAGATCTGATAGCTTTGATGTGCTTACTGGTTTAGCTTTCTCCGTGACTTGCAGATAAATGTTGTAAAATATGTACATAATGTAAATAGTACATGTCATGAGTACTACAATCACTAATAAGCGCTGACAGCTTTGTAATTAACCTGAAGGATTATGGGAGGGAGTGCTGAGCGGCGCTGCCCCCTCACCCCCACACACCTTACATCCAACCTTATAGTGAGTGAGTGGCTAGGAGGGTTGTGGCAGCATTACAACATCATACTAACAGTGTTGACACAAGCCTGCACCACGGCACCAACACACACACACACACAAACACACACCCACACACACCCGGACATAAAACGGAGAGGGAACAAACCGGCATGTCAATGTATCCTAGTGGTGAATTCAACATAGTCAAATGGAAAACAGTTACATATAGATTATGTTAAAATGACTCCCGGCTTCCCCCTCTCGTTTACATCCGGTGGGTTGTTCTATATATATACAGCATATATATATATAAAACCCAAGGAACTCCGCCATGTCTAGTGTTTGTGAATTTTAAACTAGAGCCATTTTTCTTTTTCCCTCCCCTTCCTCGACCCTCCCTCGTACCCCTCCTCTCTGCTTGCTTAGACCACGGTTCCGCCAGCTTGCAGGAGAGAGAGAAGTAAGTTACATTTACGTCAGTTTCATATATTATTATACCTACTCTTTACTGTTACTGTACCTCGAGTCATTTCTGTACATTACGTTTCAGTAGACGTATTCACACCTACATTTGTATTATAGTATTATGTCTCGAATCATTGTTCACGTTTCAGTAGACGTAGAAAAAATACTTTGAAAACATAGAGTAAATTTAATTGTTACTATTACTATCATTGTTTTGATTTGGAACACTTGCTCTTTACTTTATCGTAGATGTTAAGCATATTTTGTTTTGTTTTTTCATAGAAAGCACTTACATTCGAATTTGATTAAGAAAAAAAAAGAAACACACATTTAAGTAATAGATTCTTAGAAATTCATATTATTTTACGTTCTTAGTATAATTGCATGGCTAAGTTTAAGACACCAAAAATTATGCCAAATTGATCGAATCTTGTAAAAAAAAAAAAAAAAAAGTACTAACCCCCCTCCCCCCTCCCCCCTCTTTACTCTTGTGGGAGAGACCGAAATAAATAGCATGGGTCTCCCTCCCTCCCTACCTCCCTACCTCTTGGGGCGAAAGGCAAAATATTTCATGGATTACGATGGTGTTGACGAGAGCTGGTGCGATGGCTTCATGACCTGGAAATAGAGCTAAGTGGTACGATGGCTGCCCAGACAATACGATGAGTGAAGCCAAACAGCACGATGGTCCCCAATACAAAATTAATCCCTGGCAATATTGTACCATTTAACGCTGAGGACTCGTAGGTGAAGCCATCGTACTCAGTCATCATCAACATAGTCATCGTAATGGTCTCAGAATTGTGTTGCCTCTCTGTACGGTCCCTCGTGTTGCATCGCCCCCACTGTCCAGCACCAAGTCACTCAGCTCATGTCCCATCTAAATTATTAACCTCGGAGTAATACAGTGTTGGAAGATATGGAGTACTAACTGATTCCTCCAGACTATATCCAGGCAACAAACAGGAGAAATAACACATTGATTGATTGATTTATTTGTCCTTCGGGTGCTGTTCTCCTGGCATACTTTGGAGGAATCAAGGTGCTCCACTCTTTCCTAAAATGTATTATCCCACTTAACCTGGGGAGTGAGTGACGTGCATTTGATGATGATGATGAACTATTTAATTATTTACCCCCTTGAGCATTGTACAGTATATTTATAGTGTTTGTTCTTGTAAGGGATGGATTCAGGTGGATTAATTCAGTTCCTCTAAACCTCCTCTTTCTTTTTTTTTTCTCTCTCTCTCTCTCCATCTCTTCGTGTTCAGTCGGGATCCTTTTATTTTTATTTATTTATTTTTTTATTTTTTTATTTTTATTTTTTGCCACCCTGGACCGTAATTCTTCTTCCCTAATCGGGCTAATGATTATTTTTTATACGTCAATTGGGAGGTACCGACTCCTTTTTCAAACTGTGCCACATTAATTTTATACGTCAAATTTTTTATACGTCAATTTTTTATACGTCAATTTGCATACGTCAATTAGGAGGTACCGACTCCTTTATCAAACCATGCCACATCTATTATTTATATACGTCAATTTTTTATAGTCTCATACACGGCGACTCCAGGGCCTTTAATTGATGAGGTGCCAGGCAGGGAAGGTGTTGAGAAAGAGAATAGAAGGAGGAAGAGGAATAAGTAGGGATGTACAATTGACTCCATAATTTCTGTAACACTTTTGGTGACATCTGGCATCTGTAACCTATTAGTTTACTGTATACGAGTTGCAAATGAACACTATATCCGTGGGTGAAAAATGGTGGGTTAGTTTCATGATTCGAGATTGGACCTAATTTCATATCCATCCTCAAAAAAATATATAGAGATAATAAATAAAATAATAATAATAATAATAATAATAATAATAAAAAAATATGAAAAAAAAAATAGAAATAATAAATAATAAAATGTTTACTTGCATCAGTATACAAAAAGTAGAAAGATAGACTTGAGTTGCCAGATAGCACCACAAGCGTCCAGATACTAATGAGAGAGAGAGAGAGAGAGAGTGACACGTCCTGAATCCGTCTCTAACATAACATACAGTACATAGCATTGTGAAGAGAAGCCACCTGACTGACTAAACTTATACTCTTAATCATTCACACCACACCACCCACACCCCTTCGTCTACTCACCCACCCACCCACCTTACTACTCCTTTTTATACTCACCTACTTCACTCGTAATTATTCACACCCCACACCCCTTTCGTCTACTCACCCACCCACCCACCTTTACTCACCCACCCACTTTACTACTCCCATTCATACTCACCTACTTCACTCGTAATTATTCACACCACACCACCCCACACCCCTTCGTCTACTCACCCACCCACCCACCTTACTACTCCCTTTCATACTCACACTATCTCACTCTCGGGGTCACTCATGCTACATACATACCGGTACGCTTCTCCAAAGTATTCTCACTCGTATTTCTCATACACCCTGACACCATTTTCGTTTCTTTCTCGTATGTATATATTCTCACTCTCATTTCTCATACACCCTGACGTCATTTTCCTTTCCTAATTATATATTCTCACTCATTTCTCATAATCACTGACGTCATTTTCTTTTCCTAATAATAATTTCTCACTTTCATTTCTCATAATCCCTGACGTCATTTTCCTTCTTCACTCATACACCCTGGAGCCATTTTCCTTCCTAATTATATATTCTCACTTTTATTTCTCATAATCACTGACGCCATTTTCCTTTCCTAATTATATAATCTCACTTTCATTCTCATAATCCCGAACACCATTTTTCTTCTTCACTCGTTTCCTAGGTCACATTCATCAGGTCATCGTTGGGTCATTTATATGGTTGTGTTCTTAGCATTACTCATCTTAGCACCTTTATGTTTTCGTTACTACTCCATCATTACTCTCGTATTCTTTAGAATACGTGATTGCATTTTTTTTTTCTCTCTTCTCGTCATCCGTACTTTATAAACTACCGTCTTTGTTTTTTCTCGTTACGTATCGTTGCATCGTTGCCTTCGTCTATGTTCCACAACTAACTTACTGTATCCTTTCCCTTAGTTATGTATTAGTTTTCCTAATTTTTGTATCTTTTCCTTCTTGTATATTCCCCTACTCCCTGTATTCTTTCCCAGTCTATGTTCCCCTTACTCTTTTGTAACCTTTTCCTTTACTCCAGTACATTTCCCCCTTCCCCATTCATTCTTTCTTTGTATCGCTTCCTCCCTACACCGTAAATTTCACCTCTTTGCCCCTTTTCTGCATCAGGACATTCCCGGGGACCCATTACACAGCCCTCCTGAACGGCAAAAAACTCAGGCCAGGTTTATTCTATTACCCTGCGTCAGTTTTGCCTTCAGCCATAAATTCCTTCCAACTCAGTTACCTCTCTCACTTCCCCCCCAGTCAAGAGTCCAAAGAAAGAGAAAGTGTTGTCCAGTTGTTGTTCCTACGTAGTCCACAGTCCAGTCTTAAGTCCCAGTCCAGTCCCTCCCTCCTTGTTTTAGTCCCCATTTCAGTCCCCTCCTGTCAGTCCCCAGTTTATTTCCTCCTGTCAGTCCCCAGTTCATTTCCCCCCTGTCAGTCCCCAGTCCAAGCATCCCCTTCTACCAGTCTTCATTCCAGTCCCTCCCTGCCTTCTTTCCATCCAGTCCTTCCTCCCCTCCCCCTCCACCCCTCCCCCACCTACTATTGTCCCCCTACTAGACCACTGTGTACTGCAGTCCCCTCACATATATTATTATCATCCGTTCCCCTGCCCCCTTGAATTCCCTTCCCGTCCCCTACACACACACACACTCTCATCTCTCTCTCTCTCTCTCTCTCTCTCTCTCTCTCTCTCTCTCCTCTCTCTCTCTCTCTCTCTCTCTCTCTCTCTCTCTCTCTCTCTCTCTCTCTCTCTCTCTCTCTCTCTCTCTCTCTCTCTCTCTCTCTCTCTCTCTCTCTCTCTCTCTCTCTCTCTCTCTCTCTCTCTCTCTCTCTCTCTCTCTCTCTCTCTCTCCTCTCTCTCTCTCATTATACATTCATTTCATAATCTTTACCTTTCCTCTTTTTCCGTCCCCTTGCTGTCCTTCCCTTCCTCTCACTCCCCTTCCCTCCTCTCACTCCCCTTCCCTTCCTCTCACTCCCCTTCCCTTCCTCTCATTCCCCTTCCTTTCACTCCACATCAACTTACAGCACCCTCCCCGACTTTCATTTCTCTCCGGAGCAATTGTGCCACCTTCTCTCCCCACCCCTCCCCTCCCCTCGCCACCCGTTCACTTCCATCCCTCCATTGTCGCAAAGTTTCAAAGCCAGTGCCCGGTCTCGGTCCTCCTCACTCCCTACCCACCCACCGCCCACCCATTATCCCTTCACAATCAAAAGCTTCAGATACAAGAGTCGCGAGGTTTGATGATGTCCCCTCTATATCTCTCTCGGCAGTCTCACTTCTTGTTCTGTTCCACTAAGTTTGGGACTCGATTGATTTCCTTGGCAGAATATTATAGTATTTGAATAACTCTACGGATTCTGGACTCCACATTTCGATTACTTTTGAGCACTTGGAGTGAATATAATTATAGTAAAGTATATAATAATACATACAGTGTTCCTCTTCTCCAACCCAAAATGTCATAACAAAGGAAAAATCTGGTAGCTTAAGAAATTTATAAGTTGAATTTTAGAAGTTTAAAATCAATGAAATCAGGAAAAAAAATACATTGTTTATTTTCGGAATTCATGCTACTCTGGTTCTCGTATTGGTGAGTTCACTAGGAAACAACAGACGAACTCAATATATCCAAATAAAGAAAGGGGGATTAGTTTCGTAGCACACCCCTGGTAGGAATCAATAGCCCTAGATAATTAATTTTTCTTTCCACAAACATGGCCCCTCCTTAGTGTTGGTGTGTGTATCTTTCTCGGGTCGTCCCTTATATCAGATTAGATAGTCTCTGGGGGTAGTCTCGGAGAAAGTGGTGGGACGGGGGTGGAGGGAAGAGGTCATATTTTGTCGTGATTTTGGCGTGCTCTGTAATCCGGGAATCCTTTCGTGGAATTGCAACCCGTGTGTTGTGGAGGAGTTGTGTTGGTTGGTCGGTTGGTTGGTTGGAGAGAGACTGACGCTCGTTCCTTCATCCATTCCTTCGGTCCTTCCCAACTTCTTTATGATTTTTGTTAGTTTCTCTCTGTCTTCCTTCCTTCTTTTATTGGTTCTTGTTGTTTTCCTATTCCCTACTCATTTTCCAGTCATCTTTCCTACCTTGCTTCCATCACTACTCTCTTTCTTCCTTCTTTATTCCTTCCCTCCTTCCTTCCATCCTTCCTACTTACTTTTTTGCCCCTCATTCCTACCTTCCTTCCATCATTCCTTTCTTCCCTCCATACTTCCCTCCTTCCTTCCTTTCTTTTCATCATTCTTTCCTCCATTTATTCCTTCCATCAGTTTGTGTTCCCTCATTCTCAACTCTGCATTTCCGTCTAACTTTCTTTCCATACGTACCTTCCCCCCCCCCCCACACACACTCATTCCATCGTTTTACCTCCCTCTCTGAATATCCTTTTTTTTCTGTTTTCCTCTCGCTCTGTCCACCTCCCCCTTCACACACACACACACACACACACACACACACACACACACACACACACACACACACACACACACACACACACACACACACTCCTCTACCTTCCCTCCCCTCAGATCCATTTCCTCTCCCTCCACCAGTCCACATTTTCCTCCCCCCCCCCCACCAGTCTACATTTTCCTCCCCCCCCTCCTCCCACCAGTCCACATTCTCCTCCCCCCCCCCCCCACCAGTCCAAATTTTCCTCCCCCCCACCCCCCACCCCCCACCAGTCCACATTTTCCTCCCCCCCCACCAACAATCCACATTTTCCTTCCAGTCTTCTCTGATTCTTCCCCTTTATCCTCCTTCTCTTCCTCTTCCTCTTCCTCCTCCTCCTCCTCCTCCTCCTCCTCCTCCTCCTCCTCCTCCTCCTCCTCCTCCTCCTCCTCCTCCTCCTCCTCCTCCTCCTCCTCCCTCCTCCTCCTCCTCCTCCTCTTCCTCCTCGTTGCCTTGTGTCCCTCAGCTTCCACATTATTTTCCTCCCCATTACCCGAACTCCTCCTCCTCCTCCTCTTCCTCTTCTTCTCTTTCCATTTTCTGTTTATATTTCCATTTACTCTGTTGTTTATGCTCTCGTTTTCTCTATGTTATTATATTTCCATTTTCCCTCTTGTTGATATTGTATTCTTCCTTCTTTATTTTTTTTTCGTGTGTGGGGGGGGGAGGGGGAGGGTTTAAGTCAGTGTTTATTTTCCATCTTCTTTATGTTGATTATATTCACGTTTTGTTGTTTTTTGTTATATATATATATAAATATAGTTGTGTGTTGTGTATATATATTATTCTCATTCTTTTCTCTTATTGTCTCTCCTCTTCTCCTCCTTTTCCTTTCCCCTGATCCTTCGTAATTATCACTTGGTCTCTCATTCACCATTTCTGTCGCCATATAGTTTAATTAATTTTCTCCTAGGCGTTCAGTATATAATTTTTGGTTATAATATTAGCATTAACTCACCCTTTCGTTTTTTATTTTATTTTTTCATTTCATTCATTAGAATTATTAACGTTTCGAGGCTCCATTTTTCTACAAAGATCTTTTCCCTTTGTATATGTTCGTTTCGAGGTTTTGTGTTTATTTTATAATTATATTTATTTTACATTTATATATTTATTCGTTTATTTATTTTGTGTCCCACTTCACCACGTTGCATTATATATATTTTATTTTCTATCGTACACACCACAAAATTCATTCCTTGTACATGTCAGGCAGACTTCATGCATTTCATTTTCAAATCGTGCACTTTTATATTATATTTTCACTTCACCATGGTGCTATATATATATATCATTCTGGACCAACATACTCGCCCATTTCACTCGGTGTATTCGTAACATCTCGCCGTAGTTACTCAGTTTATTCACCAGTACTCCTTATTTACAAACATACCTGCTCCTCAGATTCCTCTCCCTTCTCGGCCAACACATCCACGCATACACATACACGAACGGCTTGGGTACAGTACACACACTGCTCATTTAATTCATTCATTCCTCCTCACTCACAAAATACTCTCGCTCGACAAACCTCACCTTCATCACTCAACAGCTCCACCCATCCACATCAGAATTAATTAAAAGTAAATATATCTTGATCACCTTCCTCTTCGTCTCGGATTACCCCTCGTCATCCACTCGTCCATCCCATCATCCCACTCCCACACCCAAACACATCCATCCGTCCACACCCAAACACATCCATCCGTCCTCCCACACCTACAACACATCCGCATCTCCGCCTTCCGTCCGTCTGTCCGTCCGTCCTTTTTTTATCTCTTAAGTTGTCATTTGTTTTTGTTTACGGCAGGTTCGAGTACTACTAACTCCTCCAACCTATGCAACAAAACAGACCCCACTCGTATACTCAGACACTATAGTCCGTTTTCTGGCATAGTTTGGAGGGACCTGTAGCTTTTCTTTCATTCAATTCCACACAGTATTTGCTCCTCTTAATTATTCACCTCCCGGCATCTGCTCTCCCACCCCCGCTTTGGAATTAGTCCCTATATTAAGGATATTAGTCGTTAATGGGTTACACGGAGTTTCAGATGGTAATTTGAGAGAGACTGTTTAGCGTCTTCGACCAGAGCGGGGAGACGTGTGTGTGTGTGTGTGTGTGTGTGTGTATGTGTATGTATGTGTGTGTGTTTGTTGGCGGAGATGCGTTTTACATTCATGAGGTATACTTTCTGTTCAAAGCAAAAAAAAATAAAAGTCGATTTAAATCAAGTTCTTCATTAGACTCCAACTCACCCACAACAAAATTATCACCACCTTTAAGTAAATATCACAGAGGATAAGAAGAAGCACTGACTCAGCCTCTGTATTATATGAACAGTATCAATACTAACTCTTCTTTTGTGTGTCATATGGTAGTGAGTGACATAGTATGGTATTGAACATAAACAAATCACATGAGGGTTAATCACCTTCTTGTACCAATTAAGGGAGCTAATGACACCCACTGTTTACATGCAGCGGCTGAGGGAGGCGGTGTTTACCCTTCATCTGTCCCCTGGGTTGTTAAGAAATAATTATGGTTCCTGTCTGTACTTCACACTTTCCTTTCCCAGGTCCTTCTGTCCTCGTCGCACATCTCGTTCACTCTTCGTTGTAACCCGTCGAGAACATTGACTTCCTTCCATCATCAGGGGCTGTTTGGGAGGGGAAATGTTAACTCCTTCATACAAATAACTACCTCACACTTTAAGGTTCAGGATGATATGAAATATCATCAGGATGCGTGTACGTCAGACTCCATTGATGTAGTTTCACTTAGAGAAATGTTACTGTTGTCAATAGTGATGAACATTAATACTTATATATATATACGAATCCAATATGTGTAGTTTTAATGATAAGTCACTCTAGTCAAACATTTTTATTGGTGAAATTATATATATTGGTATCAAGTTAGTATTCAAATTTATTATTATTAAAATAGTATCACTACTTTTTATTATTTGCAAGGAAGAGTACTGTTCATAGGCTGTGTGTGCAGGCCTGTCTTGAAGCTTGGGTGATTTTTTTTTTTTTTAAGATTTGATCAGAGTTGATATAAATTTCTCTTTGGTAAATTTCTGTTAATTGTCGTGATTTATAATTATTTTTATCTGGCTGTTGATTAATTAATGTCCACAGGCAACATCCCAGTGGAACTCACTTTTATGTTCTTATCCCATTGGCTGATCTAAGACTCGTAATCCCTATATATGTATTAGGGTTTGATTGGTCATTGTTTACCCTGTGCGATACTGACTGTGTGGGA